>CAUYSK010089794.1:0-77316 GCA_963575035.1 Avahi laniger
TTGTAGTCCCAGCTACTTGGGTGGCTGAGACAGTAGGATTGCTGGAGCCCAGGAGTTTGAGGTTGCTGTGAGCTAGGCTGACGCCACGGCACTCGCCCCAGGCAAGAGAGTGAGACTCTGTCTCAAAAAAAAAAAAAAAAAAAAAAGCTGTAGTAATCAATACAGTGTGGTGCTGGTCTCAGGAGACATATACAGATCGATAGAATACAACTGACAGTACAGAAATAAACCCTTACATTTATGGTCAACTGAATTTTGACAATTGTGGCAAGACAAGTCAATGGGGAAAGAACAATCTTTTCAACAAATAGTACAAAACATAAATTGGAGCCTTCTTTACACTATACACAAATATTAACTCAAAATAGATCATAAACTTAAACGTAAGAACTAAAACTATGAAACTCATGAGATACCATTTCTTACCTACTAGAGCGGCTTTGCTGAAAAAGACAGAAGTAACAAGTGTTGGCAAGGACCCTAGGTCCCTAGACCCCTCATGTGTTACTGGTTTCCACTCTGGAAAACAGTCTGGCAATTCCTTGAAACGTTAAATATGGAGTTACCACATGACCCAGCAATTCCATTCCTAAGTGTCTACCAAGAAAAATAAAAAACGCATCCACACAAAAAGTTGTACAAAAATGTTCACAGCAGCATTTTTCATAATAACCAAAACATGGAAACAACCGAAATGTCTAACAGCTGATGAAGGGATACATAAACATGGTATATCCATATGAGCTATTATTTGACAATTAAAAAGAAACTAAAACCCACTGAATTGTACACTTTACATGGGTGGAATGTACGGTATATAAACTATATCTCAATTAAGATGTAAAATAAAATAAATGGGAAGTGCTTAGCCCTGGTGCCTGACACCCAGGGCGCCAGCGCCTCAGTGATAACCGCCTGTGAAACACACTGCCAGATCCATCACTATGGAAGACGGGAACTAGAGCTTTCACAGGTGTGTTTAACATGCTTGTTTATATATTCAATCATGGACATTGTCCCAAAGTGGAAATTATGCAAATTAGGACCAAATGACTGGGCCTAAGACCAGAAGGGTCTCAAGGTAGATCACAAATGGTCAATGGCCAGCACCCACAGCGACAAGGTCGTCCTCCTCACTAATGTACCACTGCCCCTCTAACTTAAAACTGGTGGCCCATGGGGAGTTCCACTGAGTGGCGGCTCAGTAGGAAACAGTGGGGAAACCACTCAAGCGGGGAACAGACGACACCTCCAGGACCGGGTTTTGAGAAGGGTAAAATACGAAGGACTTTTCACGGAGAGTAGAAACAGCAGGCCCAAACAGAAGCCAGAATGATACCAACAGGCCGATTTAGTGGTAAAAAACCAAAAAGCTACAATGCAAACTACTGCATTAAAAAATAATGACACTATTCAATTCCTTCTTTGCATCCAAAAATACTCCTAGGAGGAGATGAGAGTCAAACAGAATAAACCATCAGGATTGAAATTTATGAGAAAAAAAAGCAAAACTTTTTGTAAAATGTTTCTTAAACTATTTGCTCAGGCCTATCGTCCCAGCTACTGGGGAGGCTAAGGCAGGAGGATCGCTTAAGTCTAGGAGTTTGAGACCAGCCTGGGCAACACAGTGAGATTCTATCTCTTAAAAAATTTTTTTTTTTAATTCTTAAAATATTCATATCTTTTATGAAGTCGTACTATACCCCATGTTTAGGAGTTTAGACTGAGAAATCCACAGCCTTTAAATTATTGCAGCATTACTTAGAAATGAAAATAAGAATAAATAACATGTATTGAGTGCTTACTTTGTACCAGAAACTGTGTGCAAAATTTGTTATCGCACAATCCTTATCATAATCCAATGAAGCAGATACTGTTAGAAAATCTCATTTTAAAGACAAGGAAACTAAGGTACAAAGAGGTTGAAGTTAAGTAATGTGCTCAAGGACAGGAAATTTACAAGTAGCAGTTGAAACTTGAATTCAGGGGCCTAATCCCAAATAAAGAAACTTACCACTGTACCAGCAAGTCCCAAATGTACCATCGATGGCATATAAAATGATTTTTAGGTAGAATAAACTGACCTATTTCATTTTAATATTTACATATAACCAAATGTAACTAGCATATCGATTTCATAACAATTACACAAAGTTTTCTTTTAAAATTAATATGTGTAAAAAATTTTACTCAACTTGTTAAAGAAAGCATAATAATGACTGGACAGAAATACGAAAAAATAGAAATAGTCTAATTTTCTGAGAAGGAGAAATTTAGAATGCCTTTTTTTTCCTTTTCCTAAAATTTCAATGTTCCTTAAATGTTTATGTAAAAAAAAGGTCAGCATCCAAAAATTCTTCCTGTCCCAGCCCTTCAAAATATATACAATCACTCTATGAAGTGTATTTTCTATTGGTTCATCTCACAAAATTTTAATATGCCCACTACTGTGCTCTTTCCAACCTCTGAGTACTTTCTCTTTCAGTAAGTAAATTCTTAACATTTATCACATTTTTTTTTCTTCATTTTATCCTAGCTTATACCCTAAAGCTCCAGGAACAGAACATCTAACTATTTATTAAAAGGTCCCAGAAAAATTTTTTTGCAAGGAGAAGATCTGCAGGAACCTGGTAGGCATATGCAAATATTTTTAAAAGGGCAAAATTACATAAACGCTACTCCCTGAGGGTTCCCTGTAGGTGATAAGCTGTCCACCTCTGGCACCCAAACAAAGAAACTCCAATTTGCAGAGGGACAATGACTCTGTGTTTTATCCCGAAAAACCCTAAAGAGCCACAGACCTAGCCCAGGTACTTCTGTTTCCCATGATCAGACACCTCTAATATCCTGGAGATAATATGCACAAGCAAACAAAACCATCTCTGGCTTTTCCATAGAGTGAACAGAATTCAAGAATTCTCTGCGCCTTTAGGCAAGTCCTGTGATGGCTCAGAGGCCACTGTGCTGTCTGTGGACCTCCAGGTACCAGCCAGCGACGCAGGCAAAGGGCACCTACACCCACCTGTGCATGTTCCCATTGGTGGTAAACGACTGGCCACACACAGTGCACTTGTAAGGCCTCTCGCCAGAGTGCACCAGCATGTGACGATCCAGGGAGCTGGCCGAGCTCAGTGACTTCCCACAGATGCTGCACGAGTGGTCAGCTCCTCCAGTGTCCGTGTTGTGCTGCAGAAAGCAATTATGGCAGTGGTCACTTAAGAAGGTGGGTCGAAAACATGGCTATCAGGGAATGCAGATCTAGAGTTTCATTAAAAAACAAACAAACAAAAAACAGTGAAGTTCACTGGCCATTTTTTTCGTTTCATTTTAAATATCTTCCTGAAGTACCAAAATGTATTAGGAACACAGGCAAATAAATACTTTGTATGATCTTCCTCCACTCTCGTGTTCCTCTTTTGGAAATACTTCCATTGTAATGCTCAGAGAGAAGTGGGGTCTTTGCAGGTCTTTCCTTGAAACACACGTAGATTAATTAACCAACCACATATGGTAACTCCTAAGAGAAGGACTCTCAACAGTGAAGCAAGCATGTAAAATTCCATCCTCGCATTAAGAGTCAACATCCCTCTTCAGATTCGATGACTCGGGTCTGCTGTCACAGAAAGAGAACTGAAACCTGCACAGAGTCGAGAGGTGGCCTCTGAAGTACGGTAAGAAGGAACATTTCTGTCCGAACCCAAGTTACTTTAGTAAGTTGATGTTATTACTCAGTAATCTGCTATGATTTTAACAGATCATCAATCCTTCAGTGTTCGTCAATATTCTGTCATGAATCCGCCACTGAAGGAGGGGAAGGAGGAGAAATCTCATAATTAGGGAGAAAAGCCAAAAAAGATCCCAAATCAAGTAATTCCCTGCAGCATAACACAAGTTTATACCAACATAAAAGAACAGGCGCCACACCCATAATCCCATTATATTGTAGGGGGTTTGGTTCATGCAGACAAGCCGCACACAATGAAAAGCCTTCTGTTATATGGATGTTTGTTAAGTTCTGAAAGGGTATTCCGTGTTGACCTGGTGCTTTGTGACAGTAACACGAAAACACACAAAAATCATTTCCATAGCCACCCCTCAAAACTATTAAGATACTAAATCTAAATTAGGCATGGCCACAACTCGTCCATTAAAATCCAATCACTGTGCCCTCCATTAATGAAGAATAACTTAAAACAAAAACAGAAAAGCGGCCGCCCACCTGGCGAATGTGCATAGTCAGCTGGTGCTGGGTAGTGCAAATCTTTTCACACAGGGGGCAGTTATAGGAAGACTTCTCCTCTTTCGTTTCCTAAAACGAGATATTAAAAGGAAGATAAATTTCAAATCATGGTGAACTAGTGCCTTTTCTTTCCGTAACAAGCACCTGTGTCTAAGTGGCTGAGAGCACGGGTTCCGGAGCCTGCCCAGGTATGAGCTTGGGCAGGTCGCTGTCCTGTCCGCCCTCTGTTTCCTCATTTGTAAGATGGGAAAAACAACCACCTACCACAGCATGCTGTGGTGCAGATTAAATTAATTAACACATGCAAAGCACTAGAACAGTGCCTGGTTCACAGTAAGTGCTCAGTAAATGTTAGCATTCTTATTACACGGACATCATTTAATGGATCATTTGCCGTGGCAAAAAATTAACTGCCGAGTCAAGGAAGAGCTGAAAGGGATTATGTTTCTACTTAAGTCTCGTCCAGGCTCCAGGCAGTATTTTCCACTGGCTTTCAAGGCCCCGAAGAGGTAATGAGGTTCTCATCAGAGAAACCCACCCTAGCAATAGTGGGAGCCCCCAGCGCCCAGCTGTGTACCTGAGTGGCATGACGTGGCTCCTCTGCCTGACGCTAGCATCTGCTCAACACTGATCACAAAAAATAACTAAAAATATAATGGTAAGAAGAACGCTGTCCCTTGTCAAGCCCTTGATAAGAATGACAACCCAAAGTGAAGACTTCACAGAGGGTGACAAAGAGCCAGCTCACTACTTGCTGAAGTGGCTCATTTTATGTTCCCTCAAAACATACAGGACAAGCTTTCTTCAAGCAGTACGTTTTACCTTTTTAAGGAAAAGGCCAGCCTCCTTCTCCAGTCTTATGTGACAGCTCCTCTTTCCAAATAATTCCTGGAGACGTGCCGGGACATGCCCATCACTGACTCCTCATCCACAGAGCTGCTAAGCACCACGGGTCTCTGTTCCCGTTTCCCAAACTAGCTGGACCTGGAGTTGGGCATCCTCCCAGGAATGTGGAACTTGGATGCTTGGAGACTAGTATCAGTGGGTTTCTAAAGATCGGCTTTCTGAAATACACACTTCTAGACGAGATTCTCAACATGCTGAATCAGAATCACGGAGGAAGGGGGAATCAAACCCCAGAAATCTGTTTGTGTCACAAGCTCCCCCAAAGATGCTGATCTGTGCCCAGGTTCAGGGATGACCATGTTACTAAGTTAGGTGACCATGAGCACTTGAATTGAGGGTTCGAGGAGAGTTGGGGCTGGGCCCCGACACCTTGGCAAGCCCAAGCCATGAGAAGGCAGCTGGAGACCAGGTAGCCTGGGGTGCGCTGGGGCGGAGGACACTGACTCCAGGGCTAGATGCTCTGTCCAGGCTATAGGTCACTTCCTGTCCTGGGGCATCTCTGAACACATCTCTTTTCATTTGTACACATTTAAATGAGTTTCTGTTCCTTGCAAATACTACCAATTATTGAGCACTTACTATGTTTTAAACTCTGTATATACAGAAATGTCAGGTTTTTTCCACAACCATTAAGAACAGCCACCATTATGAATTCCATTTTCTGGACGAGGAAACTGGGGTACGGAGAGACAAGTAATCCGCTCCAAGCTGAAGAACTATTAAGTAGTAGACACAGCATTAAAACTCAGGCCAGATGCTCACAGCCCATGCCCTAAACCACTATGCTATATAAAGTGTAACCCGAAAATGGATTAACCCCAAGGCACAGAAAGGAAACACCCTTGTGGTTGCTCATGAGAGATGATGAAAATAAAAGTCACCCTGAAAACTATAAAAACAAATGGCGCCGTAAACCAGACGGGTGGAGTGCAAGCATGATGGTGTCTAGTTTGCAGCGACCTTCTCTCTCACGTCTCTTCAAAGACTAGCAGGTCTCATTCTAAGCAACAGGAACCTTTTACTAATCTGTGGAACTGGGTCTGAGAACTAGGTACTCCACGCATCTTCTCACTCTAAAATTAAAATGAATTAAGGATATGAATGCTACGTAGGTTGAATGTCGGAGACAGTAAAAAAAATCCCCAGTCTCACCTAGCTACTCACATACTTCTAGTCCTCTCAGAGGTATAATTGTTGGGGGGTAACGGGGATGTTATACCTTCTCAGCCCAGTTCTAGAACCACAGACAGAATTGAGCTGGCCAAAGACCTCACAGGGAAAATCAAAATTAAAAGCAACAGCAACAAAATGAGAGCACTTGATATAATAATGAGGGATGTCATGGCCGGGCCAAAAGTTGGGGTGGAGTTCAAACTCTGAGGGGTATTATTTTTAAATTATTAGATCAACAATTTATATATATATACACACACACGTGTGTGTATATATATATATGTGTGTATATATATACATGTATATATATTTTTTAAAGAGATAGGGGTCTCACTATGTTGCCCAGGCTGGTCTCGAATTCCTAGGCTCAAGCGATCTTCCTGCCTCAGCCTCCCTAGCTGGGATTACAGGTGTGCACCACTGTACCCATGTAATAATACATATATATTTTTTTTAAATGTTGAAAAAAGATTCACTACTAGAATGTAAATATATCTTAAAAAGTTAGGCCTCCAAAGGGCCGGCCTCCTGAAAGGACAAATTTTTTAAAAAATTCATCTTGTGTTCACCTTGAAGTAGACACCAGACAAACTGCGCAACTGGTGGGGCTCACTGGTATTGACTCTGGGGTAGATCATTAACTGGCACCCAAACCTCTGAGGCTGGCAGCGTAATTGGCGCTAGAGATTGTAATACAAGTCCACAAAACCCAAGGGGGTCTTGGAAGGAGGTCTGTGGGCTCAGATTTAATATTTTAAAACAAACCAAATTTTAATAGAAGAGAGAGCATCGTGATGCTGGAAGAGAGCCCCTACTGGAGATTTCTGAATCCAGTTTATTGCAGCTCTGCTGGTGGAAGGAGCACACTTCCTGAGCTGAAAGATAAAATTAGCAGCTAATGTGATAACTAACCATTCCATAATGAAACAATCTGGCACCCCTGTCAGCATCCGGCTGGAGCTAATCTGTCCTGGAACTCTGAGCTCGTACTGATGGGACTTTCCCTAGGCTCTCTCTCTTACCCCTCCCCCTCCAGACCCCAGGTAAGGAAGATGCTTCCTTCTTCCCCGAACTTTCTCCTGTGTTGTTTTTTTAGATTAAGCACTGTATTTACCAGGCTATCTCTGGTTCACACGTCCCTTTCAAAAATGAAGCCAGTGCACCAGATCCCTGGAGGAGAAAGGAGGGGGATGGAAGTGGCCCAGTTACACCCGCACAGTTGCGCCCTCACACCTAGAGAGGCAACCTCCACCGGCATGCAGGCATGGGAGGTGCTCTGGGCGTCCTCCGGGGCCCTAACTACCAAATGCGAACCACAGCCTGGACTTGGGCCAACTCTGTGTTATTTAAGGAAAAGTTCTTCCCTATTACTCCACTTCTTCCTGGTAAAGCAGAGAAAGATGAGGAGGATGATGACCTTGACTATCTTATTCATCCCGAAATCCCTGGCACCTGGCACAGTAGCCAGCTGAATGCAGGAGCTGGGTATATATTGTTTGACGGGTGGAGAGATGGATGGATAGATGAATAGACAGATGGTCACATGAGAGTGGAAATAAACCTTTTCTTCCCAGAGCTAGTGCTCCTTCTCGACTCAGGCCACAGTCATACAAGCTGAGTATTTTCTCAGGCACCCACAGAAGAGAGGCATATGGAGACAAGGAAAAAAAGAAAGAGAAAAGCATCAGTGCTCCTAAAACATCACAGAATGCTGACAAGTTCTCAGCCTCAAGAAAGGTGTGGAGACATGCACGTTCCCACACACTGGGGGAGTGGGGTTTTGGGCTCGTGCAATTTCTCCTGGAGGGCAAGTTGTTATCAAAAGCCTTAATTAAGGTTCTACTTCTAAGAATTTATAGAAAACCATCACAGTTGTGTACTCACAGAATTCTGTACAAGGACAGTCACAGTAGGGTTATTAATAAAAAAGAAAATATATTCACAAAAGCCCAGCAAGTTTACTTTCTTGTCCATCCCCGGTTCCTAGACAAACTCAGAAGAACACCTTTCCCAGGGTTTACTATAGCCCCATTAAATCAGTTAAACCAAAAATTAAACGTGAAGAAGTCAACTCACGTTCTATGGATTCAGAGCGAAAATGCGAATTATTCAGCCTCTACTTCCTGCCTTGACCTACCCTATGTTGAACATGTTGCCACCAAGAAAGCAACAACTTTTCCAAAGTGCCCATTTGTACATTAAAGATTCATCTTTCCCAATAGAGGAGACATGAGTTTTTATGATACCATTAATCCTTCCCAGTCCCACCTATTTACTCTTTCTTACGTCTCCTCATCTGATGCACACTGAAAATCCAAGAAGACTAAATATTAATAGTGTCTTAAACGAAATTCTTTGGAGCCAAATTCTGTGCTTTGTCAAGGATGGAAAGCTGAACAGCAGCCCCAGCACAAACAGTACTAATTTGCTATCTAATCTGAAGACAATTAAAAAAAAAGATATTAAGAAGGTGGCTTTGAAAGCCCAATTAAGCAGCTGTGTGAATGAGGAAACAAATCACATGCCAGTAAAGGACTCAGTCACATTCTCTGCTGTGGCCATCATGTGAAGAAAGCTTGCATTCAAATCAAATCATGGGCCAGGAAGAAGGGCGCTTTCACCAACACTGACCCTGCGGCAAAGAAAATTTTCTCCATGAAAGGAAAATGACATAAGCTGTGTAAAATTTGCTCTTGAAAAATTATGAAGCCCTCCGGGTATGTCTGTTTCATTCTGAACGCTTCCAGCGTTTTGTCTTAGGAAGCTGGGGAACATCTCCTGATGTTCTCACAGACTGAACCCACCGGAGGTCACCACCTGGAGCACAAATGCTTACCTGGTTCCTTCTGCCGATCCGGTTTGGTCCTGGAGGCTTCGCAGGCGACCTGATGCTCTGCGGGCTCCCGCCATTCTCGGCGACCTTCCCTACGCTCATTACCGCTGACATCATGGTATTGATGGAAGACAGGTCTGAACCTTCCAAGCCAACAGGTGAACTCGATGTCATTGGGACAAGGCTTTAAGCTTCTAAGAAGCCTTTGCCATAAAACTGAAAATGAGAAATTGCAGATGTGATAATGGGAAGTTTAGGCTTCTGTCATAGCCAGGGGGCGCTGGCCACAGCTTCTCTGATTGTAACTCGGGTCAACAATATCCAACATCCTCCTTCTTCAGTTCAAGCCCCACACTCGTGCCCAGAATGACTGAAGCTTTCATCTAAAGGAAGTCTTGCATAGCAAAGACTAACTGATAACCTTGCTTCCTTTCTGAGTATATGTCACCAGCAGCACTCAAAGGCATAGGAGGCAGGTTTCTTTGCGGTTCCTAAGCTCTGTTAGGCAGAGATGGGAAAAGCCAAGCCAACAATTAAGAAACCCAGGGAGCTGCCCCCTGGCCAGCATCCTCCCAAGAACTTGTGTTGATTTACTACTTCACGAAGGTTCTGGATGTAAGAGTACTGATGAGAAACTTCATTTAACTCCATTGTTGCTATATGGTGATTTTACTGGGAAGCCTGAATTTTATAAGAGATTTGAGAAGCCAACCCTTTCAGAATTACAACCAAATTTCAAACTGACATATAAAAGCCCATTTCTTAAAAAAATACAGGACCGGGCGCGGTGGCTCACACCTGTAATCCTAGCTCTCTGGGAGGCCGAGGCGGGCGGATTGTTTGAGCTCAGGAGTTCGAAACCAGCCTAAGCAAGAGCGAGACCCCGTCTCTACTAAAAATTAGAAAGAAATTAATTGGACAATTAAAAACATATAGAAAAAAAAATTAGCTGGGCATGGTGGCACATGCCTGTACTCCCCAGCTACTTGGGAGGCTGAGGCAGAAGGATCGCTTGAGCCCAGGAGTTTGAGGTTGCTATGAGCTAGGCTGACGCCATGGCACTCTAGCCAGGGCAACAGAGTGAGACTCTGTCTCAAAAAAAAAAAAAAAAAAAAAAAAAAAAATACAGGTAGGTAATATATCCCAGGAAATGGAAAGAAGACCCCCCCCCAACATATTGCTAATTACCTCCATTTTCTGCCCCAACTGATATACTATGAAATTTCCCCCCGTGACAGCTGACATCCACATGGGGTAGGAAATGAGTCTGTGTTGACTTGTTTTTCTTTCTCTCGGTACCACTCGTGGACACTGGAAGGGAAGTAAAGGTAAAAAAAAAAAAAGGGTTCAGTGAACATCTTTTCACTTAGCATAATCTCAGACCACTATATTCATGAAAATACTAAAAGCACAAATGAGAAGCAATGTCTAAGTCTTTTTTTTCCCCTTCTCAAACCATACTCTAGTTTTCAACCTTGACCTATGACTTTACAGTGCTGCCACACTCACTCCCAACAGCCAGAAAGACTGTGCAGTATTTTACTTTTCGAAGCTCATATTTATCCACATGTATCAAATATTCTTCCACACTGTGCCCCAGTCCCTCTCGAGAGCTCTCAGGCTCCACCTAACCCCCCTCGTGCCTTAACCTAACACTGACCAAAAACAAAACAGTTCAGGCATTCATGAAAGGCTCAGAGTCTGGACGGTGTTGCGTCAGACCTAAAATAAAGCTGGTAACACGAAAAGGAACCTTCCAAGCCAACAGGCAGATTCGACGTCACTGGGACAGGGGAAACCATGGCCATGTCAAAATTAACTAGAAGTACTGTGGCCAGTAGGTAAACTGTCCATAGGTAAACTGTTTTCCTCACTTTGCCTGGGAAGATTTTCTATAGCTGGAGGCCTAGCAGTAATATTTAAATTATCTTACTATCCTATTACCCTACAGTGTGTGTTAATAAATTCTACAAGTCCACAACAACTGCCAAAGACAAGCTCATTATCTCGGCTGTAAAGACAATGCATAGAAACAACACGAGAGAGAATACGATTTCTTACGGTTTCCTCCTCCAAGTTTAGGGGATGGAACCTCGGTTATGATAAACAGCAACACCCACAGCAGCTACTAACGTGCAGCCTTCCGTGCAGTGTAAGAAAGGTCTGGGGGTGGGGCTTTATAATAATAATGCTTCCAGTCCGGCCAAAAGGGCCAAAGAGAATCTTAGGAACAGTACTTTTCAACAGACAAAATGTGTCTTCCTTGTGAACCAAATGGTTTTCCAAACGGCAGGGAAAAGGTCTAACCACAGAAGAATACAATTTACAATGACTGCTCCAGTCTTATCTCCATCTTTCCCGACAATGAGATGAAAGCTGTGGCCAAAATTAAAGAAAAAAAGCCAAACTGTTGTCTTTCCATGAGGTCTCTCCATGCTAGCAGATCATTTAAATTTATTAAAAATTGTACTTTAAACTTCCTGTTTTTAACTGTCTTTGAAAGTTTATGTGGGTGATTTCTCAAGGAAAAAAAACATGCAGATACAAGTGTGTATAAACATGAAACCTCTTTTTTTTCTTAACGTATTGCTAACAGAAGTATCGTCAGTTCTCCAGAATTTTTTAATCAGTCAGCATGTAATTATGAATTTGATTTACAAATGGATATCTTCAATACTGGATTCACCTCGTTCTTCTAAATATCTCTCCCATAATTTTAATGCACAGCAAATTAAGAAATGACTGGCTAGAAATCTATCTTTACTATAATTATGCTATGTCAGTAAAAAGAAAATGAACCTTTCTACCAATTTATACTAAGAGTTTTGAAGAAGATCTCACTTTTGTCCTATTACTATATTTAGAAAAGAAAAATGTAGTAGAGTTTACTCAAATCTGAGAACAGGTTAAATACCTTTAGGACTAAATGTAAAATTTTAAGTTACAAAAAATATATACTAGGCCGGCGCGGTGGCTCACGCCTGTAATCCTAGCTCTCTGGGAGGCCAAAGTGGGCGGATTGTTTGAGCTCAGGAGTTCGAAACCAGCCTGAGCAAGAGCGAGACCCCATCTCTACTAAAATTAGAAAGAAATAATATTTTAAAAATATATACAAATATATATATATACACACACTAATTCTATTGATGAATAAAGGAAGAGGGAAGGAGAGAAATAAGCAATAGACAAATTGACAAAAATATATTCACTAAACAGAGCCAAATTGCCAGTTAAGAATTCTTGCAGTCATCGTGACATCAAAGATACACTCTTGCAAGCTATCAAAGTGTCTTAAATAAAAAGAATGCCTAGCAGTAGTCGCCACAGCTAACTAACATAAGAGCTGAAAGTTGCAAGGGCTTATCCCACTTGAAAAGCAGAAAAGTCATGCAAGCTAGTTTCCCATTTTGTCTGGACAGGAAGACATTTACTAAATGTATTTCCTCCTTGGGGATAAAGTGTAAAGTGTGACACTACCCACTGGCGACACCAAGATCACCTACATTTACTTCCTTTTCCTATTTTAAATGTAAGTAAATAGCAATTTTTAAAAATAGATGCACTTCTCATCTCCAGTCTGAAAATGCAATTAATAAAATGAAACTCCCGGCTATACTGTTTGAAAAGCAAAAGAGTCATTGGACTCATCCCCAAGAAGCTGTTTCAGAAGCAACCAACAACCAGCCCCTTGGGCTGTGACAAGATTGTATTCCAGTTTGTTCCTGTGTCTTATATTTGAGTTCTCCCTTCGGTAGCACGGAGCAGGGCAGAGCAGAAGCTGGTGCAATGCACAATGCAGCTCATTGTTCTATGTTAGAAGAAAAAAATCGACCGTAACCCAAAGGCTCATGTACGTGATAATTTAACCAGAGCAAGTGGGCCAGTATTAGTTGATCCTACCTACCCCCCATGGCCCACCCTAGACTACACTCAAACAACAGCCCAAACCAACAAACCTAAACCCTCTGATTCTCAACCTGATGGAATGAAAGATGGTTTAACTGTTTAAGGTCTATTCACAAAGCACATTTTTCTTTCTGAATATTTACAATCCTAGAATTTTCATTCTCTCCTCTGTACCACTTCCTCTCCCTGACATCAGCTCAGACTGCAAAATAATAACAATAATGATAATTAAAAATTAAATTAAAAATAAGACCAAAAATTACTGTCCCTGTTTTAATACAATCCTCTCGACTGGAATCGGAGAGGACTGGGAACCCAGATGGAGTTCCCGGGGCACAGATATGGACAACTCTGCCCAGTGAACTGGCTGGTGCTCCAGTTTTTAACACACAGGGTCGGGACTCGAGGGGGGCGAGGGAGAGAGAAGAACGCAGTGAGGAGTCTGTACTGCTGCTCCTGCGGGACAAGCCCTCAGCGTCCTTCCTGAGATTTCTCATCCCACATCTCAGGCCCATCAGATCAAGAACCAGCAAGTCACAGTTACAATTTCAACATGATTTTGCACCAAAGCCTCAGGAGGACCTGGCAAAGAGGAAGGACAACTCAAAGGGTATGTGGGGAGGGCACAGGAAACTCAACATTCAACGTTACTGTGACTCAGGAAAGTCAATAAAGTTTCACTGACCTGCTTTCTTTGTGCTTTCAAGCTGCTCTCCTTACTGAGGAGCTGGCACTAGCTGGGCCCAGACGTGGGCAGGGTCACACTTCAGAGCCACCACTCTTGGAGCACAGAGTAGGAACAACCTACAAAAAAGAAAAACAGTGACATTAAAAAGGGGGTAAGACCAGAAATGATCCACTAGTCAACATCTCTGGGAGTCAAAAATTAGGACAAGAGAACCTTTCCCATCTCCTGCCTGCAATTACAAGCAAGCTGCTGGTTCTAGGCCGATTCCACCCAGAGCTGTTCCATTAGCATCTAAGCAAGGGCCACTGGAGCTGAGTGTGCCTTGGACAGGAATCCCCGTGCCCCCAAGCAAACTCCCACAATGTGGAGGGCAACGCCAGATGAGAACGGCTTGGACCATGGGCTCTGAGTGGAGCTTCAAGCATCCTAATGGCATGCTCATATCAGATGCTGATGGACTGCCAATTAATGGGAAGAGAAAAGCAAGACAGCAATCAATGCTATCAGAAACAAAGGGAGGGGGAAGAAAGTTGAAGAAAGTAAGAAATATTCACCTAAACAGTGCCTTAACATAAAGGAGAGATTATTACATCTTTTCCCAAGTGAGGGGGGAAGCGTTCGTAACGCACGTCAAATAGGACCAACCACAGACCTCTTCTTTTCTACAGGGAAGATGCAGAAAACGTCTCCAATTACACACGTCCTTTAAGAGTTTGAGGAAGTCTGTTCTGGGATGTCAAGGGCTGCAAAGCCCTGCACTGGGAGAAAGCTGTGTCTGGCCATAAACAAAGTTGGAGAAAACTAGAATGTAGCGTTTCCCAGAGATACGGCATTCTGTCACATTCTCTCTGGCTCTGAACACAGCACCCCTCAGCTAAGCTGACGAGTGAAAAACTGGGAGAAGACTCAAGAAGTAACATAAACCCCATGCAGACAACACCTGTCGAGAAACAACTGCTTGGTGTGTTTTCTCACTTTTAGCCCCTTTTGGAGTGTCTGGAGACAAACTGCCCATGCACGCCGCAGGGTGATCATTTTGAATCTTACTTGCTTTGTCCACAAATAGTTACTGAGCACCTCTGCAGGCAAACCTTCGAGCTACCCCAGCCTGCCGGAGGTGAGAAAACCCCACCAACCCTTTCTACTGGGAAAAACTCTGCAGTGATTACCCCAGGGCAATTTTTTCTCTGCGTACCTTCACCACAATGCTTCAATTCTCCATCGTTTCCTTGGTGCCTTTCTCTTTTGAAAAGTTCTTTGGATTTCAAAGTATCAGGTAACAAGGAGTAACTCACAGGGACAGCCCCTGAATGGGACACAGACCTTGTCACTACCCCAGCAGTTCTCCGTGTTTCCTGCAGCAAGACCCTCCTTGAGAATCGAATGAACACACAGACACCCCAGGATAAGAATCCTTGTTTTGCCTGATATACAACCGGCCCTCCTTTAAACTATGCATCAAGTCGACTTTATTAAAATCCTCACGGAGTTGCAGAGATGTACAGATCATCCCCACCCATCTGACCCTAAAGATACCCAAAGGAAAATTAAATACTGTTTAAAGAAAAAAAAAGGAAAGTTATGCATTTTAAAATTAATGTAAAATTTTTATTAGGAAGAAAGTCTAAGGAGGAATAGTCTCATGGCTTTTTTCTAGAAACTGCCAAGATCTCCACATAAGTGGAGTAAACTATAGTTCTACCCGTAATTAATAAAAACATGCTTCAGGGTCAGAGACAAGTCTCTGGAATTAAAAATTTCCAGACTATAGCTAAGATTTCCACTGAAATGTACACTCACTTCCTTCTCTCATTTAAAAAAGATATTCAAAGAAAAGTTCACCAAGAAGTTTCCCTGAAGCACACGGGACATGGCAGGGAAAGGGGCATCTTTTTAGAGCAAGAAGGCCAAGCTCAGAGACTTGACCTTGAAACTTTCATCCTCTTGACCTTGGGTGTAAATGACTTGAATATTGAGAACGTCTTGCAATTAAGCAGAGTAACAAGAGTCACCACCCTGTTTGTTTAGGGTTCTCTTAGGCCTAAGGGATTCACGGAACTTGAGTAGAAAAGTACAAGACGATTCTTGCAACCAACTTCAAGATACCCCTTACCTCTAGCACCACTGCCTCGGAGAAAAAGAAAAGGAAAAAAGAAAGACTGGATGCAGTTGTGCCCTAGAGGATGACTCCTATAGGAGAAATGTGACAGACTGGGACCCTAGGGTGTGGGTCGAGGCTGCAGACTTTCTGGATTTGCATTCCCACAGGAAGAGTGGGAGAGGGCAGAAGTCCCTCTGAAGGGCTAGCGGGGAGGGTAAGGCCAGCCCCCAGCCCCTAGCCCCCAGCCCTGGGGAGATAAGGGATAATGCTATGTAAAACCAGAAAGAAAAGATTAAGGGGCGGGTATCCAGGTCCAAGGAGATAGCAGTGAAGAGATGAAAGATAAAAAAGAAGATGGTCTAGAAACAAAGGGTGTATCCCAGCTTCTGGAAAACCTGAGGGTTCTTGGAGTGAAAGTTAAACTCTGTCCTAAGTCTAAGAGCCCTAGAAGAAACATGGAGTAAGTTTTAGATGCCTAGGATGATGGTTGAGACTCTGGAAAGATGTTTCCACAGACAACTGAACAGTGGGCTTTACAACACTTGACCGGGATGGACACAGTGCTGAGCCTCCACAATGCCTTGCAAATGCCTGGGCCAGATGATCCATGCTGTCTAAGAGCTCAGCTGACCAGTCCAGGACAGGCTAAAAGAGTTAACAGGAGTTCAGATATTAAAACGGCCTGAGCTACTCGGGAGCTTGACAAGCAGCAAAGGCATCTCTTGTGGGATGGGCTGAGTCTTGGCTACGCTGGAGACAGAACAAAACCAGGCTAGATGTTCCACCAAAGCCATGCCTGCTCTCCCTCTGCAAAGATCAGGGCAAAACCGTCTCTTCAAACAAGGACAGCGTCACATGCACTCTGAGGGCTGAGACAGCTGTGATGATGGCTCTGAGTTCCAGGAAGTTGATGTGTTTCTTGGCTCGGGATTCAGGCTATGCCTTGGATAGGGCAGCAACCCCTGAAAGTCACTGCCCCACCCATGGCTGGCACGGGCTTTGGTAAGATGGAGCCTTAGAGCATCATGTGGTGTCTCTCGGCATCTGAGCAGGCAATGCACAACTGGGCACCAGGAGACCCAGCCAGCTCCGGGTGTTCTTACCCTGATGAGGTGGGTGCTGAGAAGAGGTGGGGGAGGCACCCCTTGGCACATGCAAGACCAAAGTGTGGAGGTGAAGGGGGGTGGCAACACCAGGCCCCATGACACGTATGTGGGCCTCCTCTTTCGTTGCGGGCTAAGCTCCCAAACACTCTCCCAACTCCCATCCCTCAAGACTGCAGGAAACGGTGGCCTCAGTTTCCCTTCTGGCCTTGTCACCCACCAGTCCCCTGCTCAATTCCTTGCCCCAGAATGCCATCTGCACTCTACCCTCGACCCCACGGCCATCTTCTACATGATGCCCCCCTGATTTCTCCTGACCCGTGGCTCTTGGTTCCAAACTCCAGGACACGCTTAGCTCAAACTCTGCCATCATACTTAACAATGACAATCACAGCTAACAAATTTTGAGCACTGTCACATGCCAAGGGCACTGTCTCATTAAATCCTCACAATAACAACCCTATGAGAGTTATTCCCACTGTAGACCCACAAATCAGGGTTTACAGGAATTACATCACATGTCTCCAAGATCCCAGACCTGTTCTGTGTGTGGTACAGCAGAGTTGAATCCAGTTTCTGAACCCTATTAAATTTCTTCTGGACAAAATGTGTGACTCCTGGCACAGGGCCTGAGAGCTCAGATGCGCTCCCTTAGTCACGTTCTTTCACTTCTAACAACCCCATCCTGAGACACTGCTGCCCTTCCAGATGCGCTGCGCCTGGCCTTCCACTTCGGCCTGTGTACTGTGCAAACAGGAGCTCTTCCCTCCCACCTTCACTTCTGCCTTCCTCTCTCTGGCAAGGGGCAGGGCTGGACTTCCACCTCAGGCTAAAAGGTTCACTGCAGCACGCAAGAGTTTGGAAACACAACGCTTGCTGTGCAAAGCAATGGGGCACTTCATGTTCTGTCCTCTTGTGTTCTAGAAGCAGCCAGGCAAGGGAGGCTAGAGAGAAGCCACAAGGCTCTGCTTGAAATCCCAAACAGCCCACTGCTGTCTGAGGGGCTGATCCAACTGGTCCAACACAGCAGGCCCCTCCTCCACAGCCACCCCAAAGAGCAGCAGTATGGCAGCCCTTTGTGGGAGATGCAAATTCTCAGCCCCACCCCAGACCTACAGAATCAGAAACCCTCTGGGGCTCAGCCAAGCAGTCTGTGTGTCAACAGCTCTCCAGAGGATTTCAGCCTTGAAAACTAGCTCCTGAAGAAGGGTAGCACAGAACCAGCCTTCTCCACAGATTTGGGAGGAGCTGCTGGTTTATCACACCCCAACCCCAGGGCAAAAATCAAGGTCCTGGAACAGAGAAAATATCCAATTCTAACTTTGGCGTTATTTACCACCATAAAAAAAAAAAAAAGATAGTAAATAAATAAGGGGATGAATCTATGCAGGACCTATTCATTGCTTCCTCAGGATGAGAAGGGGACTTTCACCTGAGGTGGGGCAGGGTAAGCAGGCCAGCCTGCAGCCCCAAGGTGTCACAACCACTGTTCCTGGGCTTCCACTTGGCCCTGGGTCCTAAAAGCCATCTATCCAGAGAATGGCATTCGCCAAGCCTGGGCGACTCCCTGAAAAGTTCCCTTGAGGGTGTTGTGGTATGGCCTCCAAACTGGAGCCCTTTGGCCAGGATTTCTAGAGGCCCTGAGCACCCTTCCTGGCTTCTCTGCTGCCCCTGGGCAGTAAGGAATGTGCTGCGGAGAGGGGAGGAGTTAGGTGGGATGACCCCCCCCCCCCCAAAGCAACCCTAAGGCTCCCTCCCAAAGCCTTGGAAACAGCTCACCATCTACCATCTGTCCCATCAGGACCCACACCTGGAGGAAGGAAAAAGAGCCAAGATCACTCCCAGGGGACAAAGCGCCATCCCTTACTCTGACTACATTTCAGGCACCCCAGTGGTCTTGACTTGGAACATTCTACCAGGAGTAACAAGCTGCTGACATGCCTTTTTAAAAGGAATGCCAGCTGTCCTTTGGTAAAAGAACACTTCAGTAAAGTGTAGGGGAAGGAACAGAGTGACAGGTTCCATGCGGGAAGCAATTTCTCTTAAAAATAAAAATCATTTGGATATTTTAACTGTCACATTAAATACAACTTCAGCAGAGTCGCGCGTGTTGACTGGGAAGACAAGGTCCCTGCCTGCCAACCTTATCTGCGTCAGTCAGATTAAACTGTATACTGAAATCATGAACTGCTGGAAAGGTGGGGAGATTTTCTGGTACATGCTGGATAAAACCATCCTGTGATACCCCATTCTTCCTGCACCTGTCCGCAGGGCTCTGTGCTGCTCCAGAGGAAGGAAATGCAGCAGAGTCCCGATTACAAGCTTTTCTGCTGGTATGTGACGACTGAAAAAGCTGACTCCACTTCTTGCAGTTCTCCAGGGAGCACGTGTTCCTGCCAGGACCTAACCACTGCCAGACTCCAGAGGCTGAGACACAGCGGCCACATGGCAGCCATGTGTCACAGAGCACCCTGTTCCCCTGGCAGGGGGCACGGCGCCCGGCTGTGGGAAGAGTAGAGTCCCTGGACCGCTCTCAGACTTTTCCTAAATGCTGTTTTTCAGCCTGCCCACCGGGAGCTGGCAGTTTATCACTTTCTTGCCTAACCTAGCAGAAACCTGTATATCGCTCTCTACTCTGTGCAAGGAAGCTGGTGGGAAAGGGGATGGGCAGCCGAGGTGGCCCGTGTCTGAATGAGGGGGCACCCACACAGGACCACAGGGGGCAGAGAGCAGACAGGGCACCCTCACCTACCCCCAGGGCAGGGAAGGGTCTCCTGGGCCAAGGCTGAATCCCACAGGGGATTAAGTTTAGTAGCTCCACCCCGTCCCATCCTAAAATCTGCTCCGCTGGCTTATCAGGTAGACACAGGTACAAAAAAGGGTGGAGAGGCCTCTATAATACATTTTGGTTGAGGAATTTAAAAACAGAAGAGAAGGATGTTGCTATAAGTAACAGAAAACAGGACAAGTCAGAGTATATCATATGTCCAGTGTGTATCCAATTATGTTTCTTCCAGAGCCCCTCCTTCCCTGATAACTCGGGGGTATTAGCTATTTGTGATACAAACTGTGCCAGAAATGTGTTAGGCACTTTACCTATATTTAATCCTTCCCCATATCTTAGCAGGTAGTGATTAGGTTATTTGCTGGATATAATGTGGCTCATAAGGGGCAGGGCCAGGATTTTAGCCTGGGGTTGTCCAACTCCAAAATTCTTGTACTTTCCACGGTGCCACAAAGAGGATCACTGAAAAACCATTCAGAGAGAAGGTGATAAGCAAGCTAGAGGACTGGGAAACCAAGTCAGAGGGAAAACAGAAGCGGCTGAGGGAACAGGAGATGCTCGGCCCATCAGAGAGAAAGCGCCGGAGACACACAAGAGCCAGCTGTAAAGCTGCAAGGCTGGTGTGTGCAAGAGGGGCACATCCATCCTACAGGCTGGGCCCCCCATGGCAGGACCCAGTCGTGAGTGGGAAGGCAGGGAAGCAGTCTGGAACTCCATCATTCTTTAAACCAGAGCAGCCCTCAGATGGAATGGGGCCTGATAAGGTAATGACCTTGTCGTTATTCAAGCAGAGGGTGGGGAACCACTAGTTTAAAAAAAATAAAACAAAACACCCCACAGTCCTGCAATGGGTGGGAGGCCAGGTTATAAGACTCTTTTGTCTTCCAGATTTTGTACTGCTAGGAGGCTAGTCCCTTTGACATAATATCATAAGAATTTAGAAGCACGAACAAGAATAAACCGTCATAAAATAACTTAAAGAGCACATGATGTGGAGTCTTAAATCTTGGACTAGAAACTCTGCCTGCCACCAATGAAGCCACTGATCTCTCTGGGACTCAGTTCTCTCATCTGGAAAGCAGGACTGATAACACCTGTACTCCTCACCTTACAATATAGAAATCGAAGGAGTATTTATTAAAATACTTTACAAACAGTACACACTCCAGTACCAGCTGATGCTGATACACTCTCTAACTCCCTGCATTCCAGGTAACCCCTGGGGTGAGTCTCCCCAGTCCCTCAATTCAGCCCCCTGCTTCCCTTAGTGGATTGCCAAAGCTTTGGGGGCAGGAGCACAGCTGATGATCTTTTTAAAAAATTCCTGTCCCAGCTCACAAGTGGGAGAATCAAAAATAAACATGATTTGGCTTATCACAAATGCAATCCTACTGACAATAATGAGTAGAACAGCTGCTGACACACTCCCCACGCTGCACGGCAAGCAGGAAATAAAACCCTCTGGTTTCAGTTCACTGCTGAAACAAATCCTGGTCAGCTTCACATTTGCTTCGTCAAGGAAGTCCCCGCCATTGGCTCCCACAAGGACTGGCTCTTCCCCACATTCGCCAACACCTCTCCCCACTACAGCACCCGAATACAGTGCAGCTGACACCCTGCTACCTGCCCCAGGCTCTACGCAACTGTTCTGTAGTAATTGGGTTGTTCTGGACACGTCTCTGGAGTGGATCTAGGTATCTTCAGTCACATTTACAGCTTCTGGGAAGCAGCTGGGGTAAAGTTCAGTAGCAGTTTGCAGAGAGTTTTAGGCAATATCCTGCAACTCTTTCACAGGCCCTGAGGTCGAGGGGCAGCCTTTGTGACAAGCGGCAGCAACAGGACTGTCCACTTTTCCCCAGAGCAGGAGGTGTCTGCAAGCGGAGCAACCCTAGGGCAGGTGGTTAACCTCGGATCTGGGCTTTGACTCCCCAGAATTCAGGGCAGTTTCAGGACGACACTCCTAGAAAACCAGAATGACTCTGTGGAAGATAAAAGTGTTGTCTGAAATGCTTCTCCCTCTAACAGCTTAGAGAAAGCGATGGAAGCAGGAGGTCACATCTTTCCTCGTCCATTGGAAAAATGGTCAGCTGTGGCCAATTTCACAGTGGGTAATCAGACATTACAAACCGTCAGCTGGCAATGACTGTGCTCGGCGATTTACGCGCCCCAGCTCCCAGGAGCTTGATGGCCTTCCCTCCGCCACCCCAGCCCCAATTTTGCCTCTAAGAAAAGTATTCACCACTGTATCAGTGAAGGAAAACAAATACGCTGAGATGTAAGTGGTTGATTAGTGTTTATCTCACGCCAACCAGCCAAAAACACTGGCAAGCGATGGGTTTTCTTAAAGTAAACTGAGCAAACCCAAAGTGGCTACTGGGCAGGATGGGCCACTCCTGAGAGCCTGTGTGTGACTGCAGGAGGTGGCACACTGGTCCTGGAGAAGAACCAAGGCACACAGGCCCTCCGGGCGATGATTAGCTCTCAATGACTGCGCTCCCGGGTGGGGGGGTCTCACCCACACAAAGGGTGACCCCCCAATCCACAACCCAGCACAGCCTGAAACAAACATCATGTTCCTAGAGCACACTCGTTCACTTGCCTTGGATTGAGCTCACACAGGGCACCAAATGTGTCCAGGCTCTTAAATGTGGGTTCACGTTTTACTGGCCCCTACCCTAAAAAACAGATAACCCCTGGCAAGCCCCTAAACTTCCCCCAAAGGTTACAAACAGGAAGGAAGACCGAAAAAGGGGAGATAAATGCCAGCCAGCCAAGTCCCTTCCCTTAAACTCTCTCACACCTGGGTGATAATTCGGCTGTCATCAGTACAGCTGAGAGAAGGGCACGCAGCTGAGAAATGCACCCCCGCTGCCCAGGAGAGCCAGGCGGTTCCCAGCAACCCGCCGACATGGCCACCCTGCCTGCTCATCTGCTCAGTCCAAGGGTGGCAGGACATATCTACCCGGTCCCCACAGGTCAGACACCTCGATCGGGAAAACCTCTGTAGCACACGGATTTGGAAACCCAAGCGAATGCCCACTTAATGCAAGCAGTTACGTAATGTGAACATTCTCAAAGCACTGGCCTCTACCAATATTTTCACGAGGTGAAACTGAGCATCCTTGTGAAACTCGTGCTGCTTCCCAGAGTTCTTCAACACACTTGCAGTCATAAAACGGACCATCTCTTGCTCACCCCCTTTCATTTACTTGAATGCATGTGATAAAGGCACCCTTGTGTTGTTCAAAAAGAACATCCCTACTCTTTCCCTTTATCTTCCCTTAACAGTTTGCCATCCAGCGATAGGAGGGGCCCAGCCTCCAACAGTCCACACTTTTATCTCCCACTGACCACACGAAGCCAAGGGCTGGACTTCCTGCAGCTCGCCTCGAGGGGCTGCTTGACTTGTTTAAAATACTTGCCTCCAGAACACTGGAACATGCCCCAGCAACACCTACCCAGCATCCATTTCCGCTTCTGCTTCAACAGTCTGCAAGTCCAACAGATCAGCACTCCCTGTGCCTCTGCGTGGGAGAGGCTGGTGCTTCCAAGAACGTAACTTACTTTCCTCGCTCACTGACATATTTTGCTTTCTGTCTGCAGCAAACACAAGAGCTATCTTCATCAAAGTCCAGAAACCCCAGAAGTTCGTTACAGTAGCTCCAGTTAAACACAGTTTATATAACTATTCTCCAAATAATTCAGTAGCATTTAACAGTGTCCTTAACCACTGGAACTGAGAGCAGAACACCATGTGCTTGCATAAGCAAATGGCCCAGCATACACTGGACCCCTCGGCCAGGCTGTGGTCTTTGATGTCCCTCGCAGCCTGAGATTTGACTCTGAGGGGATGTCTAGGTGTTTTTAGGTCTGGTCTCAAAAGCACTTCCATCTGCCTGGTGCTGAGAGCTGTCCCGTGAATATCCAGGACTCTGAACAACTGCGAAATCCACTCCTTCATGCATCAATCGAGGGGGTTGTGAGACTGTGTGTCACTCATGGGATGGGATGACCAGAGGGAATTCACACATCAGAGGACAGAGGACCTGGACTCCCTGCCACACAAGCATAGGAGGAGTTCATTTTCTTGGCATTCCATCAGCATGCATGAGGTGACGGCGTTCAGAAGATGATGAAATCAGACGTTTACAACAGTCCCCCCCAGACTGACTTCCTTTCTGGGGTATAAAGAATCTTTTCAAAATCAGTTAAAGAAAAGAGAAACTTTCTTGCCCAAATACCCACCCTTTCACCACTCACAATCGCACAGGTAAGAGGGTGGGTGGGGGAAGGGAGATGGGGACTGTGGGGACAGATGGGTGACAGCAGGTAAGGCCATGGGGAAAGGGTCCAGGGTGAAGGACAGAAGCCAGTTAGGGGGATTGAGCTCATAAGCCCAATTTGTATGCCAACACTCCAGCACAGAGCCAGTAGGTTTTAGGATCTTTTTTTGAGAGGCCCGATAACAGACAGAGTGAGACAGGGTGTGCGGTGACCAGGAGGCGCGCCGCCCCCGTGCGCCACCGGAACGCTGCCTCCTATGCAGCCCCTTCTCCTGCAGCTACAGGCCCAGCCCCCTCGGAGAACAGGAGCCAGTTAATCGGTTCGGCCCCACCGGCCAAACGGCAAGTACTCTTCAGCATCCTCAATTTCCTCCCCGCCACGCAGTCAGGAACAACCTGTACAGACAAAGAAAACAGAAAACTTGCGAAACAACGGCATCTACCATGCTTGCTGAATATGCCTGAGGAAACTTTCAAAGCCCTTGAAGATGCTTCATTACAGTTCTGGGAAAAAAACAAGGTCCACTACACCCAGGCACACACATGTTCACACAAACCCAATTTCATGCTCTGCCAGCCCAACTAAATCACAGAAGCAAAAGAGAATTTGAGAACAGCCTCAGTTTCTTAACTTATTTAGGATGGTAACTAACACATTTCCATTAAGTATGCTAGAGGCCAGTGACATCCTGGCATGTTTCCAATCTGGAAACGGAATTTTCCTAAGGCGAGAGGGTTGGGGGGAACCGTGGGTGAAAGCGATTGGCTACCTGGCCACAGTGAAAATGCTATTTGCAGGAAAGTCAGGGATGTGGAAAAAAAATACTGTCTCTTAATTCCTTGTACTCAGCTTTTAAGCTGTGTTCCAGCCAAGGCAAGAATAATCCTTCCAAGGCTTCCCCCACAACAAGTGCTAACTGTGGTAATGACTTTTTTACACTATTAGCCAACATTCACTTTTAATGGGATGAGGGTCAGGAAGACTGATATGCAAAGTAATTCTACTTCCGCCTATCTTACACAGAGATTTTGAAAGTACCATGCTATTGGTTCTAATCATATACTGTATACAACCCAAATTTATAATCAGATGTTGTTATTCGCAATGACATTAGGCAAATCTTCCTTTAACTTTTTTTGATTGTAGAAAGAGAAAACAAAGGAACCCCACTAATGTCGCCAAGCCTAAAACTTCCACAGCTTCTTTGCACTTCTTACTCTGTGGCTTCCGCCACCAAGCACAAATGTCATTAAACAACGGGTCTCCTCAGTTTCCTGCAGTTCGAGTTCCAGGCCCACCTTTGCTGCTTCCGCAGTGTGTCCAATCCATAGGCACAGAAAAATGGGTGTTCTCTACAAGGTGTTAAAATCAGTGGCTTAAAATGTTCTATGCTGTTTTTGTGCCCTAGATGTAGGGCAAGATTTGGTTACCAGTGCAAAAACCTGAGATATGGTGACATTCGACCTACTAACAGTCCAGATGTTAGAACCACCACGAGCTGTAAGACAGAGGCCCTGGCCCCATGGGCTGGCAGCCTTGGGAGGCAGAGCAGACGCACAGAGGGAAACTCCAACCCAGGGGAAAATGGAGTTTCAGCCAAATGCTTCAAGGCCGCGGGGCTCACCAGAGGTCCGAGTCATGGAGTGAGAAGGCAGTGGGGCAAAAGCAAACCTGAGCTTGAAGAAAGGACCCGGCTTTCAGCCACACGCTGGAAGCTGGGATACACAGCATGGAGAGAAAGCAGACAATTTGTCGAATTTCTTATAATGCCGAATTCATTTTTTTTTTTTTTAGGTTCAAGTGCCCCCTTTTAAAATGAGATGATAAAGACAGTAAATGGCTGGGATCATTTTTTAATGCCCTTAACTTGGCAAAAGAAAAAAAAAACGGCAACCCTGTGTCTGACTGCA
Organism: Avahi laniger; assembly: GCA_963575035.1. Taxonomy (NCBI): domain Eukaryota; kingdom Metazoa; phylum Chordata; class Mammalia; order Primates; family Indriidae; genus Avahi; species Avahi laniger. Next base: position 25,930 of record CAUYSK010089794.1, read on the forward strand.
AAAGTTTTTCATTTCTAGCCCACGAAGACAAAACCCCTGGGAGCCATCAGAGTGCACCAGTGCGTTGTGAGAAAGGAGGGAGAGTGGAGTGGGGGAAATGGCAAAGATGTGGCTAGCAGCATGAGATGGGGTCAAGGTTCCATCTCAAAGCGATGAACTTTATGCTGTGCCTGTGGAAACCCACTGAAGGGCTCCCCCCATCCTTTTTTAAAGCCTAAGATGAAAAACTCATACCCATGTTTTGAAAAGCTCTTGGCAGCTGTTTAAAAAATGGATGATTACAGGCACATAACCTAGTTAGGAGGCTACTGCAATAGTCCAAGGGACAGGAGGGAGGATGGAAGGAGGCAGGGCAGCCCGGCTGTGCAGGCCAGGCAGCCACCCAGAATGACGAAGTGGGGCCGCTGCATCAGGCAAGAGTCATGAAGACAACTCCCCGTACAGGAGAGAATAAAGAGTACACGGCGGGATGGTTATCAAGTAGCAGGATTAAGAGAGGAGTTTTGTTTTAAAGAAAACCTGTGAATGTCCATAGCCAGAAAAGAACAAATGAGAAAAGAAGGTGGTCTTGGGGGAGGTGAAAAAGGAGAGGGCAAGGGGGCTCCCAGGTACCAAAAGATGAAACACTTGCAGGGAAACATAACACCCAACACAGACAGCCATATAAATATACACATTAATAGTCAAATCAGACTCTATAAACAAAACTGACAGCCATAAGCTGCTGGGAGGTGGGGAGAAGTGCACGTAACTTCATCAAACATAAAACTTAAGAGAAAAACAATATCCATCCTTTTCTGTCTTTCAAAGAGCCTATCATATAAAATGATACTGGATAAAACATGTTATTGATCTGATACAAGTAGTGCGGTCCAGTTGAAGACACAGCCTCTACCTGCACTGTCCAATATGGTAGCTGCCAGCCATGTGTGGCCACCAAGCACTTGAAATGTGGTTAATATGACTAAGGAATTGAATCTTTTCAAATTTTATTTAAGTCTAATTTAAATTTAAACAGCTACACGTGGCTAGTGGCTGTTGTACTAGACAGTGTAGGTCTAAGGTTTTTCTTTTTCTTCAGTAATCTTGGGTTAACTAGATTATACAGAAGCTCCTTGATTTGCAATGGGGTCAGGCCCCCATAAACCAGCCATACGTTGAAAATACCTTAAGTTGAAAATACATTTAATACACCTAACCTACAGAACATCATACCTTAGCCTATCCTACCTTAAACGTACTTAGGACACTTATATAAGCCCACACAGTTGGGCAAAATAACCCAACATAAAACCTATTTTATAATAAAGTGTTGGATTTCTCATGTAATTTATTGAATACTGTATGGAAAGTGAAAAACAGAAAGGTTGGATGGGTACCCAAGTAAGGTTTCTACTGAATGCGTAGTTTTCTCTTTTGCATCATTATAAAGTCTAACCATCCTGAGGTCATCTGTAGTCCTTAATTTGTTAGCTTCCAGGGGTTTTTAAGCCCTGAGGCAGGAATAAACATGATGTGCTATGGTTTTACCTGCAGGCATGGGAGGGGAGTTAGTTGATCCCAGAAGTAACTTACTTTGCCTAGTATTTACAAGAGTTTCAGTTTATAGAGGGAAATAACCCATGAAACCAACACCAGAGGGACATCTCCTAAGCAGACTGACTTCTCCCAGGTGAGTCATTACTACCCTGCCCCACCCACCCAAAACCTGGTCCCACCTCAAACATGAAGGTCAATGTGTGAAAACATGGGAAAATGTTTATAAAGTTAGGTCAAGCTTAAAAAGCAAGTTGGCACATTTAAGCATTTTATGCTATGATAACATATTTATGGATAAAGTCTAGAAGAGGCTATCTGAAATGAAGTATGTGTCATGCAAATATAGTGAATTCTTTTTAAATATAGTTTAATGTCATTGTTAATTTTTTTATAACTTAAAACATTATTTTAAAAAATATACAAAAAAGAAAATGATTAAGCTTCAATCCCTCTTAAGATGTGGAGCTGCTTCCTGCCCTCCCTCCTCCAACTTATTTATAGTCAGTAGCTCAGTGCCTGGCACACAGTAGGCACTTGATTATCTCAGTCTATAAATACGTACAGAAAGGCTGCAATGGGCCAGCTAACCGATGATGTATTCAAGTTGACAGACCTTGTTCTATAGACAAGAGTCATACCCTTGAAACTATACATAAAATTTACATGGTATTCATTTTTTTTAAGTCCCTAAATTTGATCAGATTTTCCGAAGGGTCTACGATTCCCAAGAAAGGTCAGTGGTCCAAGCCTCAACAAATTTCATTCCACCTTCGAAGAGTTAAGGTGACTCAAAAGCTTTTTCTTCCTATTGCCACCAGTTCTAGGCAGGCTCCCAAAAATAAGTAAAAACACTGGCAACAGCAAATCCCTTTTCTTGTGAAGATGAGATGAGATAAGCCACACAATTCACTTGTTTTAAGTATCCACACATAACAGTAACTTAATAAACATTAGTCAAATCCATTCCCAAAACAATTCTCCAATGCCTGCTATAAAGTTAAAATTTTAAAACACAACTCATCCTCTAGGAGGGGAGAGACCACTGTGAGCACCATCTATGTCACTGCCTTTGCATGGTCCCCCCGCAACCAGACCTTCCAGGAATGATGTTGGGATATGAGTTATTTTCTTAATGGTGACTATTAGGTTAAAACTTTCTAAGTGTGACTGTGACCATCTCTAGGCCATCAAAGATACCTACCCAGGAGGTTTTTGGTAAGAGATGCTCCCGTAGGTGTAAATATGGCCCACGCACTATCAATTCCTGGGAACCTCAAAGGGGTCACAGAACAGAGGGTGGTCTTGCAGAGGATGTTTGTTTTGCAGTTAACAAAAGGTAAAGGGGGGCTTTTAGTAAGCCTTTTAAATAGAAGCCAAGAATTAAATCTGAGTCCTCCTACGTACTGAACAGTTCTGCTTACTTAAATTACAACGCACAGACAGGCTATAAAAGGAGGGATTATACCAACTATAAAATTAAGAAGTCACAATCAGGGGACTGGAAAGAGTGATTGTGATTAAAAGGTGTTGGGGGGGGGATGGCTCAGTCCTTGTTTTCTCATGTGTCCTCTGAAGATGAAAACTAACCAATTTTTCTGGCCTTCAAGCTGTCAAGAGGTTAATTTAAAAACTAACTGGAAAAACAAACAGATGGACCTGCGATCTCCCTGCAAATGATCTTGGGGAAAATACTCCACCTAAGGCCCTCAAGTATTTCTTGATGATAACAATGCATGTCAGTGACTTCAATTAGTCACTACTGCAGTACTGCAGGATTGGGGGCGGGGCTATCTTTATCCTCTACCTACAGTCAAAGCCAGAGCAGAGCTGCCAAGAAGCCATCTCAGTTCTAGTCTGCTGAGCACAAAAGACAAAGAAAGCAAGGGAATACATGGGCCAGTGAAGGACACCTAAACAGCAGTCCGTATAATACTCATCTGAAGTCCAGAAAAAGCAGAGATTGCCCTGGACTGGCGTGGTGTGAGTGGAGGGGTTGGAGGTGGAGGCTGGAAGGAGCTGAAACCAGAAAGGGCTGGGAGGAACCGGGGAGCCAGGGCCTGCTGAAGGACAGGGGCTCATTACAGAGGGTGTGCGGGGCCAAATTACGGGAGCTGGGGAAGCTGAGCTTGGGTCTGGGGCAGTAGGGGTGTAGGCTGAGGCAGGTGATGTAAGAGTTTTAGGAAAACCTGTTTGAACAAGGTTTGGGGCTGCAGGGGACGGAGACTTGACTGCAGACAGAACAAAGGGAAGAGGGAGGGAAAGGTAACTCAGCAACTTTCAAAGAAACATAGGGACCTGGAGGTCAGTGGGGTAGACAACGGAGAGGGCAGACAGGAGGAAACTGGCTCTGGCCACAGGCAAGTGTCCTGGGGGCACTAGAGTTGTGGCCGGGAGGAATTTTAGATTAAGGGGGTTGGGCTACATTCTTTTCTGTAGGCACTGAATGTGAAGAAATGGGGAGGGGTCAGAGGTTTTGGTGCTGTGGGATTAATATGAATGCATGTGGGACAGACCCCTCCACAGAGACGCAAGGCCTGAGCCAGGTAAACTGATGAGATTCAGAGATAAGAGGGTCACTGACATGAACAGGAAGAAAACCCCTGGTAAGCCACAGGGGCAGGAAAAAGGACTGGGAGAAATGAGGACCCCAGCAGGGGAAGAATGTGGTACCCAGATAACTGGGGAAGCATTAGCGTGAGTGGGCAGAACCCTTCTCCTGAGTGTGAGAAAGACGAGAGAGCAGAGAGGACCGACGGAGAGTGTGCACAAAAAAGCCAATTGTTGGATGGTCTTAATCTTGAGCACACAGTAGGCACTCAGATATTTTACTGATTATTCATCTCCAGAAAACAGGCAGTCCTACCTGTGAGTATGAAGAGCAGAAAAGAGGAAGTGATGGATTAAGGGAGCAAAGAACCTCAGGAAGCTGTCGGCAGTCAAGAGACAAAGGCCTCCCAGCAGTCAAGGACCGTGGCCAGCTTAGGTATTTAACCTCAAGGTGTTCTTGAACGAGCATGGGCACATGGGAGCAGCTAAGTGCACTCTGGAACCCTCTCCTCCTACTCGGGGTACGTAAGGCATCCTGTTTCTTACTCTGGATGGCTAGGTAAGGAGAAGGAAGGAAAACTGTTATTTCAAAGGGCTGCAACTTATATATCAGCTGTTAGGGGCAAGCCTGTTACTTTTCTTCTAACAGATGCCAATTCACACACATGGCTGCTCTCCCAAAGAGTAAACAAGTGGATTCCATATACAAATATCGAGTGAATTCCATATACACCAGGTCTCCAAGAAGAGAGAAAGCATTTTCCAAATGCCTGAATCAAAATGGCTTTCACATTTTTTTCCAGGCTGAACTTCGTAACTCTAACCTAGATGTGGCTCAGTGCTGACCAGGCTAAAAGTCGCTGGCTGGGGTTGCTTCTTAAGAGGCGCAAAGCCCACCAAAGACACAGTATCCCCAGACTTTTTCGCAGGTTAAGTTGGTCTAGGCACATTTGTAATTCAATTAGCGTGAGTTCAGTTGCTCTTTTTTAGGTCCGTTCTTTCTTTTGTTTAGATTTGATTCAAGATTTACTTCAATTATCTACAGCTCTATTGGAGTACCTAAGCAAATTAAACAGTTTAAAGTGATGAAGGGAAAGGAAGTGGATGGAGCTTTAAAACAATTTATGCAAATAGTTTCCTCCCTCTCCCATCTCTGTTCTCTTCAATTACTAAACTCCAAGACAAGCAGCTGCTTCTCAAAGGAAAAGTCTAGACTCTAAGTCTGAATGTGAAAACCCCATGGTTAAGCCCTGGCTCGTAGAAAACTAAAACTTTCAGCAATTCTGGAAAGAAATGTTATGTTCAGAGCTATACAAAGCTTAGCAGCTGTTCCCAGCCAACATGAAACCTGAAAGGGGCGATGCTATCTTTATCCTCTACCTACAGTCAAAGCCGGTACCATCCAGAGCAGAGCTGCCAAGGAGCCATCTCAGTTCTAGTCTGCTGAGCACAAAAAACAAAGAAAGCAAAGGAATACATGGGCCAGTGAAGGACACCTAAACAACAGTAACAGACCCACCTGTAAGAGAGAAAATGCAGTTAATAATTAAAAATTTTAAAAGAATGCAAGGAAACAACAAGTTCTTAGTGTCATTTGGAAAATCCTTTTGAATCAGCTCAAAATGCAAAAGATGAGATCACATCTGTCTATCTGAATTTCCCAAGTGGAAGGGAGAGAACTCTTTCATCAAGTTTCTTGGGTGGAAAAACACATTTCCCTATTAAAACTGAAGTCTAGCTCATAAAGACTTAACAGAATCCTCCTTCAGACCTGATGGAATCAGGCCTCAGATGAGCATCTTAGGGAAGGCAGATGCATAACCGAAAAAATGAAAGACCAAGAATCAAAAAGGAAGGTGATGAGAACAGGACCTCTGTTCTCATAAACCTGAAAATCACGCCCTAAGTTAAATGAAGAAAATGTTCTAGTGCGACTGAACTACCTCCCTCTGAGAAACCACCTCCCACTAGGCTCCTTGGTCCCTACCCCTGACAACTCCATCCTATTTACTGTTCAGTTCTAAATGACAGGGCAGCTGCTGCCTAGCAATGAACCTCTAGGATTGGCCAACACTGTCACCAGCCCACCACACACGTAAACCACCAACGAATGAAGCTCGTGGTGAGGGGGCTTAACTTGTACCGTGAACTGTCACCGGCACACCGCACTTCCTGCTAATTCTGATAGACTGTCTCCATTCAGGAAAAACTACCGCAGGGCCCGGTGGGTTACCACCCAAAGATCAGCGAGTTAAGAAGTGGACTCTGGAGCCACATTGCCTGGGTTCAAATCCTGCCTCTACCACTTGCCAGCTGTAGTAAGTGGCCTGACCTTGAAGCGCGGCCCTTAGATAGTTGGGGACCCTCTCTGTGCTGAAGCTTCCTCACCTGAGAGATGGGGATGCTAGTGTTAGCTACTGCATATGGCTGTTGTGAGAAACAGATGACTCACATCTGTGAGGTGCTTAAACACCGTCTGGGACACGTAGCACTAGCCACTAAGTGCTTCCTACTATCATATACATGCTCACACCTGAGCACACATTTACAGCCCCCCTCCTACCCCCCCCCACACAAGCAAGTGCCTATCAGTGTTTTGGGCTTAATTCACCAATCACGAATTCGACAGATGCTCAAAGACATTCCACTCACCTAGGGCAGTCATTCTCAAGCTTTAGAGTGCTTCTGGAGAGCTTATTGTAACCGATTTCTGGACCCTCCAGAGTTTCTGATTCAGAAAGGCTGGGATGGCGCCTACGCATCTGTTTCTAACAAGTTCCCAGCGATGATGATGCTGCCGGTCTGGGGACCACACTTTGGGAACCACTGCTCTAAGTTAACTGATCATATTCTAGGCTTTAGGCCTAAGCTTCACCTAGTTTATGTACACAGAGAGCCTTGTAGGGATGAAATGAAAAAGGAGTGTAAAGCAAAGACATTTACTGCTCAGAGAATATTCGCATGTTCCTCCACATTTCCCAGCACCCATATACACCTCTGCGGTCAGACAGGTCACATGACTAGTTCCAACCAACAAGCTGTGAATTCCAGGCTACGGCTTCAAAGCTGATGTGTGACCCACCAGCTCTTTCCTTCTGGTGCCAACCTGGAAGTCTGTGTAGTGGCAGAGGTGGCCGTAAGATGAGAGCAGCCTGGGCCACTGCTCGGAAGGGAGCTGTACTAGAGACTGCTAGACCTGCAGAGGACTCCACAGGAACAAGTAATGACGTTTTATGGGTTGAGCCACTGAGAATTCAAGGTTTGTTTGATGCTTTAGCATAGCTTCACTTAATCTGACACAATGCCTACCATCACTATAAAAAGAATATCCATATCAGTCTTAAGTCTAACCTATCAAACACCGATGTGAGACATTTATAAAATCAGTTAGCCAGGATTTCTACCTATCACTTCAATTCAGCAAAGTAGATGGTTTTTTTTTACATCCTATTTTGGGTCTTTTTCTCACCAAATATAAAAATCCTGCACTGTATGATTATGTAACAGCTACTAAAAATTTAGAAAGCTAAATATGCTAAGATGTATTAAAACATGACAAGTAAATACACTGAAGGATTCGAATCAAGAGCCCCATGAAACAAAGCATTCCACTAATGAAATCCCTTGACTCTATAATTCAGCTCCTGAGGGGCAGACGAAGAGTAAAGGTTTTCAATCTTATTTATTTAATCATGTATAAACTGATAACCTATTTTTCCCAAAAGGAGAAGGTGATCTCTTTAAGGGCATCAGAATTTAACCACAAAACTGCTTTTAAGGCCGGCATGGTGACTCATGCTCGTAATCCTAGCCCTCTGGGAGGCTGAGGAGAGAGGATCGCTTGAGGTCAGGAGTTCGAGATCAGCCTGAGCAAGAGCGAGACCCCATGTGTACTAAAAATAAAAAAAAGAAATTAGCCAGACAACTAAAAATAGAAAAAATTAGTTGGGTGTGGTGGCGCAGGCCTGTAGCCTCAGCTACTCAGGAGGCTGAGGCAGAGAATTGCTTGAGCCCAGGAGTCTGGGGTTGCTAGCCTGGGCAACAGAGCAAGACTCTTGTCTCAAATAAATAAATAAATAAATAAATAAATAAATAACTGCTTAAAAAAAAAAATCATAGTTTTCCCAGCCTAGGAACATTTTGCAATTTAACACATAGGTAATGAGCTGTCCACAGTATACTACCTACCAGACCATATGGAATGAAACATGAAAAAGATTCTCCTCTCACAAAAATACCCCCCAGAGAAGCCAAAACAAACTATAATCTAGAACACCTCAATTAACAACTTAAAACTAGAAAATTCATGAAATACACAAAATTAAAAGAACTGAGAAGAGAGAATTAAAAAAATATGTAACAGAATTGCATAGGACCTTTCAGGTCTATAGAGCAAAAGTGCACTTCTCTGGAGGGCTATCTATGAGGACTTTTAGTGGGATCTAGAACTAATCTCAAAGGTGGTGAAGTTTCCTGCTACGATTCTCCCCAGGTCCTTCTACAGATAACAGGAGGACAACCCCGTTGTGTACACACACACATTTTAAAAACTCATTTGCTAAGGAGCTCAGTGGCTCTCTGCCCCCCACTTAGCACTGGCAAAGCTAAGCATTAAGATGAAGGGACCCCGCTGCTCCTGGCCTTCTGAAGTTCATAGGTCCCTTGAGGGCCTTGTTATCTGGGTGTGTCACATTCCATCTCTTTAGGTACTTCCATGTGGCCAAAAAAAAAGTAAATACTCATGCAATGTATTTGGTCACATATTATAACTCAGCTATAAAATCAGAGAGTTGAAAATAATAAAAAGGCCTTAATGCTAAAAGATGAATTTCTCTAACATATAAATATCTATTTAGCAACTGCTGGGTTTTTTGGTGAGTTTTTTTTTTTTCATGTCTTTCAGGAGACATGAAAAGGTCACTTAAAAATAACGAAAACCTAAAAATCTAACATTAGTGAGGGCCTATGTTTCAAAACATCACATGACATCCTATTAGGAAGACCAATAAAGTCGCCATGTATAGCCTAAAACAAGATTATTTTTTAAATTTTCATAAGAAGCTAACACTGGGGGACATTCTCTTAGGCTACTGGATAGTACAGGAGTAATCAATTAGATAGTACATGGATTTATTACTAAACACATAGCTAAATAAAACTCAGCATCATGTCTTGCTAGTACTCTCCCATAAGGGCCCTAAGCTCCCTATTACTTTGCAAGGTGATTTTATAACACTTATAATGCATCCTAAAATCAGAGTGCTTGTGTATGTATCTGCAAGAGAAACATAACAGGAATATCCAACATGCAGAAAATGAAAGCCATATAAAAGCAATTTCATGTAGTTTTTGTGATCTAACGTGCTCAGTTTATTTCTCCCATAGTCACATTCAGCACAAGAGAGAATCGAGAGAGATAAGGAAATTCCTTGGCATTTATAAATGGTATGCTTTATATAGCTAAAATCCTCTTTCCATTTACCTATGCCCAAAGAGGTTTGTGGTTTCAGACTTTGACACATTGTCCACATGTCAGTAATTTATTTTCGAGAGCTTAGCAAGATGATCTCTATTCCCAGCCCCAATCTGGCCAGGCTACCTTCTCCTGGGCACTGCAGGGAACTACAGTGTGCTCTGCAGCGAGCTGCTAGCCCTGGCATCACTGCTGCTGCCTCCTTCTTGAGCTCCAGCAACCTGCGCCCAAATAAATCTCAAGCCATTCAAGTGTCACGTCCCTGCAACACACAACTTTTATGCAGACATTAAGACCATGACTAAAACTAGTTCTCAGCTAAATGACTCCCAAGCCAGCACATCCCACCCACTTTGAAGCTCTTCGTCTGCATGGACTCCACGGCCCAGAGGTTGCCAGGGCTTGCTGCTCCTGACGGCCGGTTTGTAGATCATATGACTGCTGAAATCCCTCGGATAAAAGCAAGCATTGTCCACTTTTCCTTGAAATCCTGAATAAGACCAGCAGTCAAGTAACATTTCAATCCTCCAACAACCTTAAATCAATTGATCAAGTTCTCCTCTTTGGGTCTCAACTCCCCTTCTAATAAATAATGCAATGTCTAGTAAAAGCAGTTTTAGTCAGCTTTTAAAGTAGACTGATGGCCTTTACTTTAAACAAAAGATTAGGATCAGGTGAAGAGGGTAAAGCTTTTAAACAATGAATGATACGGACAGAGATGCTAATAATTGCCCCAAAATTTCTGCCCTGTCTTTAAGTGCTCTGGGCACATCAGAGTATTAACTGAAAGTAGTATACTCCCTTCCTTCTCTCTCCAAGTTTGGCCTTCAGACACACAGATGAGTTCCCTGTGTCTATGATTCATGGAGGCTGATCTCCCGGCAGCCAGCAGCTGTTCAAATCCACGCCTGGATGCTCCCTTCCCCACACCCCTGCTCCATCATCCCAACCTCTCCACAGTTGTCCCTGAGGCCCCACCTACCCGGCGGATGTTACATGCACATCATCTTAAGCTCAGCTGCCATCACTATGAGCTGCAGGTCACTTCCGCAGGTTTATCACACGCACTGAAGACAGGCTCTCCTAGCCTTGGCCACATCCCTCCAGCAAGTCCCCTCGTTGCTACCCCCACCCCCGAAAGAGCCAGCACACACTCCTGCTACTTGCTTCTTGAGAAGCCCTGGCTTTTATTACTTTTCCATCTGTCCTGAGCCGCTAACATTCAAACGACTAATTCCTATTTCTTGCGTGCAATTCATATGCATTTCCCTTGCCTGACAGTGTCACAAACGTCTATACTATAAGAGAATACTTTCCACCTTCATTCTGCAAGGCAATCAGGAGGTATGGTTTCCATGGATACACACAAGACCAAATTTCAAAACTAATTAAATTTTCAGCGGGAACAAATTCTCTTAGGTAAAAAAAATAAATAAATAAACACCAAAAATCGATGTGTATCAGGAACAGAAATTTACATCAACTTTATAAATATGTTAACTATGCATTATAGGAAACATAAGTGCACAGAAGATTTAGACATTTAATGCTATTAAAGGCTAATATGCCAGTGTTTAAAATGTATCTAAGTCTGATTATTAAAACCTGGGCCCAGCAATGCTCAATACTTATGCAGATAATATCAAAATGTTTGAGAGCCATTAGCAGATATTAGCAACTCTGGGGAGTTTTTCAACCCTGGGATTTCCATGAGAATGTCTTTTAAAAATAGAGTCTGGTGTACCACCATGGAGAGCTGGTGTTCTCTACCTGTAAAATGGAGCTACTGAGAAGAATAAAATCAGCAAATAACACACACACACACACACACACACACACACACCCCCCTCTAATAATTTCTGCTGCGTAAGTACATTTTATTTTTCAAGTTAGGGTTATTCCTCGCGGTCCAAAAAAACATGTGGACACACTGTCGGGTGATTTATTCAGTTCTGGGCACAGGCGTGAACTGTAGAAGAATATTGAGTAAAATGAATACAAACTCATACAAACAGACCAAGTGACCTCTAAAGTCTTTCTCAGCTCTAAAATTCTATGGTTCTTAGAATAAGTCTACAGTTAGGATTAAGGGGAGAAAAGGACTCCTTCCTTCCAGTTCATCATTTGATATTTAAGCTTTCTGAGACTTCCTTAAGTTCAAGACTCCTTTTCTACAAATACTGTGTTTTCCAGAGTGTCTACGACTTCTCTGGTACCCAAGGATCTTCTCCATCACCTGCTTTTAAAAATCCATGACATTTTATATACTCTTTTAGTTATGAATACAAAAGAACAATTTACGTTAGGAATACAAATAACCTGTGGATGGTTATTTGCACATCATTTGAGTCTGTTAATGAGTAATTTTTTTTTTTTTTTACAAATTTGGGTAAAAAAAATAGAATTTTAGTATATCTGACAACACTGAAAGGTTTATTCTAACATTTTGTGTAAACCCATAAAGAAACCGCACATCATGGGGGGGAGCTGCAAGGAAGTATTCAGAAATTAATTTTCCATATAAAACTCCTGGGTATAAATCATTCTAAAATCTCTTTCAAACTTCCCTATTTCCTTAAGCAGAGCATGGTGAATCAACGTATGATTAATCTGACCTCTTGAGGGGATGACTCAGGATCACCAAGATGAACAACTCTTCCACACGGCTGCCTTTGGGAACAGGCAAAATATCTCTCCTACTTTACTTTTCCCCCTGTGCCACACAGCTCTGTTGGCCATGCTTTTTTTTTTTTAATTGGAATTTTTAATGAGATAATTGTGGATACACATGCAGTTGTCAGAAATAACGCAGAGGGCTCCTCTGTCTAGTCTGCCCATTTGCCCCAATGGTAACTGGCCATGCTGTGTGAATTCTTGTCTCACCCCCTGACATCCTTTCTGGTTGCTGTCAACTATCTCCTGATGGCTTTTCTCCACCCCAACTCCCAACTTTGGTCTTTAATGTGTTGTTGACTGGAAAATGTGACAGACAGGTGGTCAGGGCCATCTACAGTAAGAATAAACAGTGCTAAAGTGCAGGCCTAAAGGATCGACAGGAATCAAGGGTAGGAGAGTTAGCGCCAGGACTTCCTAACACCTTAGGGGCTTCTGAAAGCTTTATTGTACACACCCCTCCCCCACACACCACCCTGGCTCTCACTCATATGCACATCAGCTGAATATTCTGGACCTAACAATGCCAAGTAAGTGTCCTCCTCATAAGCAATGTATTACTTTTGAGTCAACTAGCTAATCAATTGCTGTTTCCACACTGGTAATTGGTACTCGGGCAGTGCCCAGTGTCTTACTCTACCAAGCGCTATGAATAGTTTGCAATATACACACAGCTTTAAAAAGAAAAATTTAAGTGGTTTTGGTTTTTTTTTCCCTGAACTCACTGATGTTTCTGAGTAAGTTTTAACTTACCAGTCACTTGTACAATGGAATAATTCAATTACGTAAGCTGAAGGAATGAAGTTATGAAAAAGATACAATGAAGAGCATCATGAATGTGCTTTAGAAACTTCAGTAAATTAGAAATTGTCACTTTGTTCTACTGCATTAGGAACTTCTCAAACAAAGAGGCTTGATGGAGGCAGACAGAGAGGGGCTTATCAGCTTAGGAAACGGGAAAGATGGTACAATTGACTGTCACACAGTCAGATATAATTCACTCTGAGGCCAATGAAAGAAACAAGGAAAAGAAAGGGCCCAGCTTGTCTCTTTACACAGTACCCAAATATCCCCTCGTGGCAAACCGTCTTTTCCTCAAGGGTTATCTTCACGTGTGGCCTGGAAAAAGGCAATAAAGCCTTTGGGGAGTAGAAGGGAAGGAAGGAAACAAAAATAAGGGAGACGGGGAGAAGACCTCTTATCTGAACCACAAATGCCTCCTGCTGCTCACTCCAAGCTGAAATGGAATCTCCTAGGTATTCTAGAGGGGGAAAAAGAAAACAAACCAACTGCATTTCTTTCTTATTACTGTCTCTGCTCCACAGACTCGGCTCTGCCAAGTGGAAAACGGCTGCCGTCAGTTCCGCAGAAAGCTCCATGCCCTGCCCTGGCAATCTGAAGGTGAAGCCTGGTAAACAGACGCGGGAGCAGGGAGGATCCGGAGAGGAAGCAGAAGGGTATATAAAAGCAACTTTTCCATGAGCTACCACCAATAATCCAAGTTACAGGATGCCGCTCACCCTCGCAAAGGTAAAAGATGCTCCAAAAACAAACAGTTGACAATTGGGGAACCATAAAACACAAAATGTGTGTGATATTAAAGATACTGAGAAAAACAAAGTTTTTATTCTAAAACAGATGTAACCAGAGAATTCCATTTCTCCCGCGTGACAATACGGGTTCTTCAGCTTTCTGAATGCCAAACTAGGATCAGAAACATGTTCCAAACAGTGTGAAGATGGAAGGAAAAAGAGCTCCCTTTCCTCTCCCTCCCTCCCTAAAGAAAAAAAAGAAAAAAGAAGCCATGACACACCAGAAATAGCCTATGTGAGTCTGCTTCTAAGAGCCAAAGGATGTGTGCACTACGAGTGGTTCCCTCGCGGCGTGCTATAGTGAGCCCAAGCATGACTATATATGGTATGTTTACGGAGTGAATGGACACAAACACGAAGGAGAACTTACAGCAGAGCCGAACTAGCTTTTAAAGAGCTCGGTTCCTCCACGTCCATCCCTAAGTCAGACCTAGCTAGGGATGCTTCCAGCAGCAATGTCTCCTGACTTACTGGCACCGAGGCGCAGTGACTCCGCCTCACTGCCCTCGCCTGTCTGCGTGTGCACACACTTCCTTCTCCGTCCTCACTCCGCCTCCCACTTTCCCCCTTGCAGGCTGTTCACCCTGCAGTCCCACAGAGGCATAAATGCACACTCAAGAATGTTGCCGCTGAATGGGGCCTATGTTACATGTCAAGGGCACAGGCAGGCGCGCCATCGATTGCTGGAGAAACAGCTGGCAAGGCTGAGGCCTCGGCCTGCCTCTCACACAGGCTCCTCGCCTCCACAAAGTATTTTATTCATATCAAATGTGCTGCCTAGAAGGAAGGCCAGACATTGAAGGGGGGGCGCTGATGGGGTCAGTCTGAAGATGTGTTAAAAGTCCTGGGAGGTGGGGGTTCGAGGAACAGAGAAAGGTGTAGGGGAGATGGACGGAGGGGGAGAAGGAGGGAGAGGGAGGGAGGGGAAGGCTTCATCACTGGCTTTAACAGTCTTGCCCAACCTGTTCTGCGGTATGTTCTGTTAACTCCTTTCTAGCAAATGGATGCAAACGGCAACCCCTTTCTTTCCTCTTCTTTTCCGCACAGCCATATGGGCAATTAAAAACAGACTTGCAGAGAAAAGTCCCAAAGAAAAAGGCTGAGCTCATTACTGACTGGAATCAGACCCACAATTTTCATCACCTAGCATGAGACCTTCACTATCAGCTGCTGGGGCTGTCATCTCACTGGAAACTACTAGCCCCTCAGTCCTCTCCACCTCTCAGCCCTCCTCTCCCTCCAAAATAGGTAAATCAAGGTTAGGTTGAGGTAGGTCCAGTTTTCATGCACTTGAACAAAGCACTAGAGTCATAAAGTTTT
Source organism: Avahi laniger (assembly GCA_963575035.1). NCBI lineage: Eukaryota > Metazoa > Chordata > Mammalia > Primates > Indriidae > Avahi > Avahi laniger. Next base: position 41,074 of record CAUYSK010089794.1, read on the forward strand.
TTTCTTCTTCTTTTTTGCTTGATATTAGGCATTTATAGGGTTAATGGGCAGCCTGCAGACCAGAAATTTACCTGCTTAGCAACAGAAGCATCAGCTAAGCTGCACTGGTTGTTTTGACATAGGAAAAGCAGTTTCTACTTGGTGAAAATTCCTGGTGATGTTTCAGTTGCCATTGTAAGCAACATACATATTAAACACAAATGAAGAGCCATCAAGAAACGACAGAAAAGGGAGAAAAGTCCAATGGGGGTCCAACTTTACTCCATTTAAAGGTGCAGATCAAAACCAAGCATCAAAACATGGGACCACATATGTAAAAACGTGCTGTGAAAGTCAGAACAGACTCAGGGGTGAGAAAACTGCTCCTGGAAACACAAACCCACAAGCTCACTTCACTTTTCCCCTAACGTGCTGCTTATGGCTGCTTAGTCTTCACATCAACCTAAAGGATTCTTCAGGTAGTGGGAGGAGACTAACCTTCACAAAGACAAGATCTTCCCTCTATATAATGAGATAAAAAAGAAACCACGTATCTAATCTCACAAAAAATTACACCTTTCTCCCCTTAACCATGTTTGTATGTCCCAATTTTAGCAAAAATGCAAATGCAACCTAGGGCTTCCATAATCTCTTCGAAAGACAACAAATAAATCTATTCCAAAATTCATCTGCAGAAAGCTTCTTCATTTCAGCAAGTGATTGTTTCATTTTTTGGAAGCTCCAGGACACCAAGGTTTGTACAACTGGTTGCTGTAAGATATTTACTCTTGTTTAACAGAAATTCATCTCCTCTACCAAAGCAAGGCCTAAAAGCAATTTGAACTGACAATTTGGCCTTTTGTTTGTTTGTTTCAGGCAGGGTTTCGCTATGCTGCCGGGCTAGAGTGTGGCATCACCATAGCTCACTGCAACTTCAAAACTTCAAACTCCTGGGCTCAAGGGATCCTTCCTCAGCCTTTAGAATAGCTGAGACAACAGCCATGTGCCACCTCGCTGGGCTAAATTTTTTTTCTTTCTAGTCTTTGTAGAAGTGGGGTCTCACTGCTGCCCAGGCTAGTCTCAAACTCCTGGCCTCAAGCAATCCTCCCACTTGGGCCTCCCAAAGTGCTAGGATAATAGACATGAGGAACCGTTCCAGGTCATTTGGCCCAGTAGTTGAACATGTGAAACACAACAGAAAAAGATGTTCATATACTCTTTTAACTAAAATATGAGTAAATGTAAAGAAGGAATAATGTCAATGTATGCAACTATAGAACACAAGACCTATATAATTACACAAGGCCAAAGAATGTACATGTGAGAGCAACAAAACATAAGTGAAAGTTCTACCATTAATGGTATCACTTTGGGATAAGACTCTATTTCAAGAAGAGAAAGATGATAAACAGTTATTTATAACTACTCTAGAAATATTCTAGAATACCACATTGTAGTTTGGTTTTGACAGCTCCCCTTAAATTCTTTTTTAAAAATTAATTATATTTATCATGGTATAGTGACCAAAAGTGTAGATATTTACAGTGTACAGGTGATGTTCTGACATATGCATACGCTGTGAAATGGTTAAATCAAGCTAAGTAAATCACCTCATTTACTTTTTTGTCATGAGAATATTTAAGATCTTAAATTCTAAACTGAAGACAATATTTGATGACAAAGGGACTGTGTGTAAACTTCAAAAATAAAAAATAGTGACCTAGGAAATAATAAAACTTTCTAACTTCAACCCAATTTAAAATAAAATTTCAAAGTCACATGGTTTTTTGAGATTAAAAAAAAAAGCATGTGTGTAAAACCAAGCCACAAAAAACAATCTTGTTTAGTAAAACAAATTACTTGTACATATTCGGGATCCCTAGACCAACAGTTTAAGCAAATTAAAACCTTATTTCTGAAACTTACATTTGAAAAAATGTAAGCTGGGTCAAAGGAACTCTAGTGTGGACAAAATGGTGGTATTTAAAGCAAAAATTTGTCCTATGCAAAAAAAAAAAAAGGAAAAAAAAGCTGCAGTGATGCACACTGGTCGCAGGCAGAGTGGGCTGCTGGGGCCAGTTGTATCTAACAGTTGTGCTCGAAACAACAAATGGTGCATTCATAAACTGCAAAAGCAGAGGCTGTTTAGAGGCTGTAAAGTCTGCACCCGAAATGATGAGCGGCTGACTTTCCTGCTGTTCCACAGTAAAAGAGTGAAAAAAGAACTGAATTCAGTTAGAGGCACATGCTGTCGCTTCAGCTGTGGCAAAACGGTCTCGATAAAGAGGCCCCGAGTACCATTTACCGGCTTCTAAGGGGAGCTGGGCCTAATGATAATTGAATCAACACCTCTACATAAGATAATACCGCCAGAGCCCATGTGAAGGGGAAAGCCCGACTGGAAACCAGAGCGTGCACATCCCCACACGTTAGTTTCAAGAAAATATTTAGCAGCCCAAAATCCATAGCCTCAGACCAAGGGAGTGAACATCCATAGCCTGATTACCTGTCACAGTGCCTCTCCATGTCCTTAACAAAAGAAACATCTGGTACCAGCTACTCAGCATCCCTGATAATTGTCAAAGCTCCAACTTCTTAAAAAATTAATGAGTGGCATTTACACCTGCCAGTGCTGAAGGCCTATCAGGGTTCTAGCACAGGTACAATACCCAGCTTAATAGGAAACTCGGGTTTGCAGCAAGCAAGAATGAGATGGGAGAATTTCCTTATTTATCATTTTCTAACCCTTTTGGCAGTATTTCTCCCCCCAGATCCCAGTGGCTCAAATGTAAATATTTGTCTCAAGAGATGTTTCCAACACAAACGTAAAAGTTACCTGTTTCTAATGCAAAGTTTTGAAGGCTTTATTAGGGCTGGGTCATGCGTCAGAATCACCTGCAAAGCTTCTCCTAAGGGCCATGCTCCAGCCCTAACCCAGACCCGCTCCATCAAAATCTTCTGGAGCGGGGCCCTGGCATGTGCAGCAGGGAGTCTCTCCTTGGTGAAGAATCACTGTTTGGAGAAAATCACCAAAGGTGACAGAGCAAAAGTGAGACAAGTCCCAAAGTGGAGAGGAGGTGCCTTATGAGCCAACTGCACTCACGCCGGGGTCCAGGAGTGCCATGCGGTGGGGGCAGACCTCAGAGTCCCTGGCTCAGTGAGCTGGCCCGGGTCACATGATCAAAGACAGGTGCCAGATCAGGGGGCAGGCCTCCCGGGGGACCCCACGGACTGTCGCAGGTAAGATAGGGCACACTCAGCAAGGCACCCGGTAGCAGGCAACCTTTAACCATCAGGAGCTGTGCTGATGGTTCCTGTCGTCCTCACTGGTTTTGTACTTCGAGCACAGAACATTAAGAAACTGCATCCCAGCTGAGTGGGCTCATTTTTATTATTAACAAACTGACCTGGAGAGAGGGACTCGAAACGGAAGGCAGGTGGGAGAGGACACGGGTGCTCTGCTTTCAGGACAGGGACAGGCGTCCGGTCCTGACGGCACACGGCTGGGACGCGCGTGAGAGCGGGCTCCGGGAGGGAGGTTCGGCCCCGCGCTGGCCCTCGGCCCGCTCTCGGAAGGCGGGTCCTTTTAGAAAGGACACAGCCGTTGCCCAATACTCTGTGGAAAGGGCCAGAAAGGACCTGTAGCCGAAGCTGTCCTCCTCTGGCTCAGCCACCTGGCTGTGGACACTGTCCTGGTCCCGCTGCTCCCCTCTCCTCCTCTTCAAATGCGGCTCAGGAGAGCACTGTCTAGCTACATGTTGTTTTCATTCCAGAACAGCCATACGGAAACAAAATGTTTTAATGGGGACTTATTCTGCTAAATAAATACAAAATGCGAGTAGGCAAGCTCCACGTCTATGCGAAAATTTAAAGTGGTCACAGGCAGAAACCCCTCAAATTAGCCAAAACGGATCCGGGAGGGTGGCTCACAGCACACACATTTTCTAAGCTCTGCCTGAGAGGAATTTATCTTTTAAAAAAAAAAAAAACTCAGATGCTAAACGGGTCTTTCAAGAGCTTTCGTTGTTCATTAAGTTGTTGCTCCAGCGGGCCACAGGCTGCTATGCCCGCCGCCGGCTGAGGAGAGCGCGTCAAGGTCTGCTGAAGAGACCGCGGTGCCCCGTGCGGGGGAAGGCCGGCAGCGAACGCCGCCGAGCCCCGCCTCCGCCGGCCAGCCGGCCAATCGGCGCCCGACTCCCTGACTGACGGCCCCGCTGCCCGCTCACCGGACGCCCATCGCGCGAGCTCGGGCGGGCGGCCCGAACGGGCGCGGCTGCTGCAGTGCCCGGCCGACGCAAGCCGGTCCCCGGCCGCCAGCCCGCCGCACTCCGCGGAGGAGGAGGACAGACCCTTGAGGACCCCGGGGCGCCGGTTGAGCGCCTTCAGCTGTGCGAACAGAAAGCTGTTCAGGCCGCGTTCCGATGCACAACGGCTGCCCGGGCCGAGGCCCGGCTCTGAGGGAAGGCGCCGGCCGTCCTCTTGGAGGCCCCCCCCAGGAACCGGGGGAGACCGTCGGCGGCCGGGGGCAGCTCTGCCCGTCCGAGAGGTCACCGACCCCGGAGCCCGAGGGTAAACCAGCGCGACGCGCATCCTGTCGCGAGCAAACCCGGCCCGAGAGCACTGGACCCAAATCCGCCTTCAAAGCTTAAAACTCAGTGCTTCAGGTTTAGGGACACCGGCCTAAGAACAATTCTTGTTCTCTCTTAGCAACTTTCCACTTGAGAGTTGGCTGTCACAGTCTCCAGCGCAGATCCAGAACCAAAAAGCGAGGCCGCCTGATTAAGTTCAGTGCCTCAATACCTCCTGGATTGGAGGGGCAGCAAGAGGATGATTTTCATTGTCAGTAATTTTTAAAACTTGCATGTCCTTTTCACTAAAAATCAGCACAACTCACGTTCCTATTTTCGAAAATGATGCATATATATCTAGGCAAAAGTTCTGGAATACTAAATGATACCGGAAACGTACATGTTTATTCTACCTGACCGTATTTTATTCTAGCACTTTGTTTACGAGTTACTGTGCTAACTCCCAGAAACAAAACTGATTATCAAAGGCAACCCAAATAATCGTTCAGAAAAGGAAAAAAAGGCAATCTCTATAAAACTTAAAGCGGTCTTCAGAATCACCATGATAAATGTTGTGTTACATCTTTGCTGGGACCTTGAGAACCTTTCGTCCTAGAAGGCAGCCTGAATAAAACTGAGATTTTTTTTTTAATTGACAGGAAAGGAAAAACAATGTTTTAATATCACTTGCCTTACCACTCAGCAATGGACAAATCTGTTTCAGCCGCAGTACATACTTGCTAGGCAAAGCAGCCTTGGGGTAGGCCCACATAAAGAGAAGATACTTCAAGTGTGAGCCTGCTGTCTTTCCCCTAAATTCTCAATTAAAAACAAACAAACAAACAAAAAGAACCTCAACATTCATGTAACCTTGGACTCTCATTTTCATGTGTCTCTTGCGGGACACTCTTTGCTAACTATTCAGCACACTGCAAGCCCAGATAAAAGTAGTTAATGTTTACTGAAACCTGCGCATGAACTGTACTAAACCCGATAGGAGTGAAAAGGCAAAGTTCTGCTAACAGCATCTATGTACAATAAAGGAGGGGGGAGAAGAAATTTTTTTTCTAGTTGAAAGCTAAAATTTCTCACTGATAAAATACAAATTTCCAAACTCTAATGAATTAAGTCAATGTACATCACCAGTGAAAAGATGTTTTTAATCTATTTTGTTATCTTTTCAGAAAATTTTTGCTATAAATATACCTCAATGATTTTACAGAATTTTCTAATTTTTTTTATGGAACTTCAAACAAATCTGTATTTCATATTCTCTCAAACTTTTTTGAAGGCCCACCTGACATCAATAACCAATTAAATTAACCTCTCATTTATTCATCTGAATAGCTGCATATAGGTTATAGCAGAAGAACATTTCATACAAAAATAAATTGCACTTTTTAACAGTTATCATCTACAATATTTTTTTCTCCCTGTAACTCTTTAGTTTTCCAAATGTAAACACAGTTAACTTCAGTCTAACCCGATCGTTAATTCTAACATTTCTTACCATTAAATTCACTCTATGTATACTGAGTTAAAAATCAGAACTTACTGTCTTTTCCTCGCATTTCCACACTATCCCTTTTTCTCCAATTACCTCAGTTAAAATAAAATTTCAACTTACACACATACACAGACTGTATCCAGAATAGGATGCTCTCAGGTGTTCAAAGCCAACTTTCTCTCTCTCCCATCCCCCCCCCACCTTGCTTAAAGGGCAGCAATAGAACCAGTCACCTTGGAAACAAACATCACCCAGTGTTTGCAGAACAAACAATGGTACCTTTTCAGCCAGTACCAGGCAGGCAGGGCAAGGGGCAGCCAAGCAATTCTGGGCTGTACAGGAGTGTTAACATATTGCATTCATTCAGCGCACGAAAAAGTAGTTCAGTACTAAAAATGAAGTGCTCTCAAATGTGTGAACCTTTAGCTAGAAACCATACACAAAGTGAGTAAAGTTTAAAGTCAAATAAGGCTACCTCCCAGTTAGAAAAATATCTTTTCATTATTCTTGTAATTGTTTTACATATCTCATGAATGAATAAGGTAAACTACTCTTGTCACTGAGGATTACCTTCTCCAGCAACTACAAATAAGTTGCTTTAAAAAAAAAAAAAGTTCCATCTAATTACTCCTAGAAACCATCATATTCGTGTCACTTTTTTTTTTTTAAATAAGCCACCCTATATTGTTTTTTTAAATGTGTGTATTGATTGGTGCCTTAACCCACTTGATGAATTTCTGGTATTGATAAAGAATATAACTCTAAGTTAGAAAATTAAGTGTCAATCTTCAGAACACTTTTTACAACAGTACTAAACAGATACATAAATCTATAAGGGCCTTGGATAACAAGAACTACTTTTTGACCTTGGATAACAACAATCACTGAACTTTCATTTGCTGCACAAAAGCTCATCATTTTGGGTAGCTCAAGTTTTAGGGGAGATTCTGTTGTTACTGTTTTTAAAAAGCTCAACTGGATAGTTAATTAAAAAAATATTCAATCGTTCTTCAGATCCTTCAGAATGAAATTTTTAAATGTTCTATGTAAGTAACAGTTTCCTCCTTATTCTGGGTGTGTGCCGAAGTTTTCCTTCCCACCAATTAAGAGGGAAAACTGGGCCCAACTGAATTATTTGGACAGGAGTTTGATGTCAGTTAAATACCACAGTAACTGGCATTTTCTATCACCTCCAGACTAAAGGACAAATGCCTAATTAACATGGACCAACATGCAGCTTAAACTGGAAAAGTGCCTGTCCTTCTTTTTTCTTTTCTTTTTTCCTGAAAGATTTAGGTCTTTAACATCCTTGAGTTAAAGTGCACAAAGGGTGTCTAATGCCATCTGACTGAGGTGTAAAAGTCTAATTAACTAATGCTTTTTTGCGACAGTAAATCAGTTAACATTATTAATCTTCCTGACTGGGCATAAGTGAGTGAGGAATGCTCTTGAAAAGGAGCTAAACAGTTAGACTGGGTACCCTTGAAAATAAAAAGGAACTCTGAAAGTGATGACTGATGATACTGAGAAATACTTTAAAATCCAACTGCTGGGCCTCGCCTGGCTGAGCTACTCTGAAAGCTGAAGCTGCAGCTCCAGAGCAGGGAGAGGAAGAGGAGGAGTCAGGCGGAGGTGAAATGACTCTCATCTCCCATCCTTGGCTTTCAGCATCACCAAGAGAGATAAAAGCACAACTGGAGCCTTCCACGCCTTAATTTAATACTGCACCTTTCCAAGTAATTTTTTCGTAGACCAAACGAAAGTCACTACCTGGAGTAGTCTGGGCAAATGACTCCAACAGTTCAGCCAATTAAGCTAGTTTCAATTCATCAGTAAAACAACTGTCTCAGCATGTGGCTTCTTAGTTTTATTCACCTGTGTATTCAGCACCCAAAAATGTACGTGTGTATCACACTCATGTTAGCAAACCATAAACTTATCAAATGCATTCCCTGAACACTAACATCTGAAGAGAGAAAGCCAACACCAAACAACTCCTGAACCACAGCTGGTCTGTACTGAGACAACGTCAGTGACTGCAGTCAGCCCCTACACCCTCTTCTCTGGATTCCAACTCCCTGTCCCTCTCCCTACACCCCATCCCAGAGGGCACCTCCTCCCCTGACAGCCCAGGGGGCGTCCACTGGCACAGGGCACTCTCTCAATCCCTCCCTTCTCCTGCCTCCTTCTGGGCCTTCCTGGGAAAGCCTGGAGACAGGACTGCCCACCTCCTGACAGCAGTTGAATGTGACAAGTCGCCTCTGGGCTTTGGGAAAGGAATTCCCAGTGCTGAGCCACTCAGGTCCCTAGATCCAGAGGAGCAGCCAGATCCACGGTGATGACCTAAGTGCAGCAGCTTCCTCCACCTTCTCAAAGAACATCTCAGAGGGGCAGAGCTGGGAAGGGAAGTGAAAGAGGGAGGCCAGGTGCCACAGTGGCTTTATCTTTTTCCCCTCCTTAATATTTCTATCAAGTTTCTGTTTCACTGCCCCCTCAATGCAGGGGAATGTGAACCTATGTGTACCTTTTTAATGAAATGCTGAGGGAAACACATGTTTGATTAAGGACAGGCTTTCACAAGCCACTTGATAATAAAGAACTCTTGAAAGCATCGGGCTTCAGAACTCAATCCATTTTGAATAAAAATATTTGTGCTTTGTTTCTAGATTTAAATATCTTTAGAGATTGTTACTCATTACTTTGTACACTATTATGCCTAAAAATCACCTTTTCTCTTGTTCACAAAGGTAGGTTCAGAGAAAACTTTATGTATGTATTCCTAAGTTTATTATATATTCATAACCCCTTCCTCAAATAACATCTCTTACAAAGAGCTTAGTTATTTTACTATTAATATTATCTCCATATTGCCTAGTTATTGGAACCTGCAACAAGCTACTGAAGGAGGAAAAAATCCTAGCCAATTAAACAATTCTTCAAAACAAACCAAACTAAAATCCTTAAGATATACTTTATAACTCATTTCTACTTTTTGAGAAAACCATAATTACTGATAAAACAAAGGCAAAAGAGAAGGCACAGATGGAGTTGCCTTTCAAATAAAACCTCAACTAGAATCGGAATTGTCAAATTGCTTTGGAACTCTTGAAATTATGTTTGGGTGTTTTTTTCCCTGGAAACCTCTGTGAGGTCAGTATCTACCAAAAGTAATCATCGTCTCTGATCTGGACATGGGAGCCTCACAGCTGAATTCACCAGTTGGAGGAGGTGTTGGTCCCATTGTACAGATGAGGTCCGGTGACTCTCTAGTCATAGGCCACCTCTCTCACCAAGTCCACTACATAAAAGTACTTCTCCCTGCCTGTGTTATAAAAATCCAGTTTTAGTATTAGGAGAAACAACATGGCCTTTTCAGGATACTGGCTTCCCAAAACCAACTCTTTCTTGGGCTCAGATGATCTCTACTTACTGTCTATCTGGTTTTGCTAAAAACACAAAAACTGCAGATGATTTTCTAAAGCAACTGGAAAAGGCTATAAAAGCTTAAAATAAAGATCACACTAAATGTTTTTGAAAATGTACAGACACTGCATAAAACCTAAACAATACCTGTTCCCAGCCCCAACTCTGAGAAAAAGGTGGAACACACTGGGATGCTATTCCTGCAGACAATATAGGCACATCAGAAACGAAGCAGCACTCTCCTACCCACATGCTGGAGAGCTAAGCAGTACAAGAACTTTGTTGCCAGAACCCTAAGAATAGCAACAGAAGAGGCAGCACCGTTGAATAACCACAACTAAGCTACTATAACACTGCCCCCCACCCCCTTAAAAAGAGAAAAATAGGACTACAGGCAAATGGAGATAAAGTTTCTAAGGAAGGTCTCATTCCTCCAGCTGTTCATTTGGCCGCTGCCCTGCCTTAAAGCAGCTTTCAGGATGCTTAGAATTTCCCTAGATTTATGGTACCATTCCTTTATATGGTACTTTCCAATAGCTTCTATCATCACAAAGGTTTTTCTGTTTGCTTTTACTGATTAGAAAGAAAGAAAATGCTGCATATGGCCATCGCTATGTCATGACCTAAGACTATGGCACAAGGAAGATACTCTGCCCATTTTAGAGATGGAAAAACCAAGGCACAAAGTATTATCTTTTCATTAATCATAATCAAAATTGGGTTTGGGCCCTTTGTCTCCTAGATAACAAACCCAGCCCTCTCTCTAATAGATTAATTAAAAGGGCCAAGGAAGATATGTAATGGGGTACACTGAAATGCTTCTGACAATCTGGCTGATTTAACTTTTTCAATTCAATTCTTTCCTTTGAAACAATGAGAAGAATGAGGGAGTATGAAGGGTCACTCTGGAAACTGTTCAGTACATGAACGGGCAGAAGAAAATGCATCTTCCTAACTTGTCATGCAATAGCCTTTACTGCTGGAGTTAGAAAATTACACTTGCAGTTCAGAACTTCAGAACTGATCTCATCGTTATTTTCCTTACATTAGACCTTAGAGTTATTCGTATATAGGATCGATCTGTCTTCCTCTGGGGCCAGGGCCTCCAGGGAGTGATTTCAAGGGATCCATTTATTCATCTGTTCATCATGCATCTAAAAATCAAGTAAATTTACACATACGTGTACTATTATTTTGCAAATGTATGCAGACACTGTAATTAATAAGTTCCACTAAAATATAATTATTGTATTATTATTATTTTTTTCGAGACAAGGTCATGCTCTGCTGCCCAGGATGGAGCACAATAGTGCAATCATAGCTAGCTCACTGCAGCCTTGAACTCCTGGGCTCAAGAGATCTTCCCACCTCAGCCCCCCTGAGTAGCGGGGACCACAGGCAAGTGCCACTATGCTCTATTTTTTGTAGAGATAGAGTCTCGCTATGTTGCCCAGGTTGGTCTCAAACTCCTCACTAAAAAAATAATTAAAATCATATTTGGTCTGGAAAAATTTTTTACATTAAAAGGTCCTTATATTTGAAAAGATTGGGACTAAATGCTTCAGAATGTCCAAATAACATGACACTGATTAAAGCAAAATTTCCAACAAAAATATAACCACAAGTAAAGAACACATCACACCATTCTTAACATTCACAATACTGTGCCCTAAGTAAGATGACAAACACCTTCCTCTCAAGAAAGTCTGACCCTCTATAAGGACTTTTCAAACGTTTGATTTGTTTTTCATCAGCAACCCTCACTTGCTTTGGGGTAACTAAGATGATAGATCACACACTCTCTAAAAAATAAACACATTTTGTCAGTTCCGTACTTTCCTTTTTAAAATAAATCAATTTCTAATTAACTACACATTCATAATTTACAGTAAAAATTTTAATTCTAGTTTGGCTTCATTTAACCTGAAAGAATACCTTTCCCCTGCTCACAAAGTGAGGGCCATTGAATGCAAAATAATCAAAACATTAGCCTATGGCCCCACCTCCTCAAATTATGGCACATCAAAATAATGTGCTTTTCATGTCAAAGAATATTTGAATACACCAAAAGACTTGTCATATCATATTAAATTCTTAATAGATATGGTATACTTTAAAGGCATGTACAAAAATGGGTCTATTGTCCACAATAAATCCCACTTTTGTAATATATGTGTGTATCCATAGAAAACCACCAAGAAGAAGATATACAGTAAAGTATCAACAATGGTTATCTCTAACTTGTGGCAGTCAATAATTTTACTTTTTGTCCTTTTTGCAATATTAGATGTTTTTCCCTTTTAGTTCGTTTAGAACTTTTCTATGATGAATAGGAGTCATATGTGCAATGAAATAATACAAAAATCCAATGGGAAAAATAATTTTTAATCCTTAGGATTATTTCCTTTGAAATCCTGGGAGTCACAGGACAACAGGTTTTGATTTTCTTCATATTCTCTCCTACTATCTATAGTGAATAAAAACATTTAAAAAAAATTTAAGAGGCAAGAGTCTCAATATGTTACCCAGGCTGGTCCCAAACTCCTGGGCTCAAGCAGTCTTCCTGCCTCAGGCCTCCCAAGTAGCTGGGACTGTAGGCATGTGCCACCGTGCCTGGCTAAGAACATTTTATAATGAGTAAAAAAGTTTAAATAGTAGTGATTTTGATTTATTGGCTCTTGGTGGATTATTGATATAATCTGTTCACTAACATCATAGCAGGAATAACTGTGGCTCTACCACACAAGTGTTCAGACAAGCCCAGGAGGACAAAACTGCAGGCTCCTGGACTTGGCAGGGTACGCCGACACCTGAGAGAATCTAGCATGCAAGACCAAGGTTCCACGCCCAGCCCTACCCTGTGTCCCTCCAGGCTTCATTATCCTCTCCTATAAATTAAGGGGGTGTGAGGAGAATAAAGGAACCATGACCCCTGAGGCCCCTTCCAGTGCATGAGTGTAAACAGAGAAAATGTAAAAATGGTTAATCAAGTCTTGCCAACCACTTGCCCAGGGTAGATTTGAACTGATTTCACTAATTTTACTACTTGTATCACACGATGGATAGTATAGCAAAGACAGGAACATTAGATAAATTAAGCATGTTTTTTAAAGTTTCTGTGGCTCACAGATTTTCAGGTTTACTACTCTGAGTGGCAACCCTGCCCAAAATGAAGGCACATGCAGAAGAGAAGCTCCAACCACGACAAATACGCCACTATTGAATGTTTACACTGCACCAGAGTCTGGGTAAGTATTTACAATGTTCTATATCACACTCTACAATCCCATGACATAAATTTGATTACTCTCATTTTACATGTGTAAAAAGGATCTGTGTGTAAAAAGCAAAAGTTGTTTTCAAGGATGGTGTGTGCCTACGGGCAAGTCACCCGACTGCCCTGCCTCGGTATCTCCACCGGCAAAATGGGTCATATAATCCCTGCCTCACTCGTTCGTTCCACGAGTACTGACTGAGCAGCCAGTATGTGCTTGGGATGCATCCATGAATAAAATGTTTAAAAAGAACAAGAGGTCCTCATGGAGCTTACACTCTAGTATGAGGAAGAAAAAAACAGATTTTTCTATGCTTTTTAGGCAGAAATTGGGCTTAAAACTTACTGAGTATTCGATAAACATTAGTTTCCTAGGACTCTTCCCCCATTTAAAAATGGAAAAAGCATTAGAAAACAAATCCAAGATAAGCCATCAGATTTGTCAGCCCAAACTAGAAATTTTTACCTAATAAACAAATACAGAAGAGCCAAGATTAAGAACACTTGTACTGGAGTCCGCTGGCCTGGGTTTGAATTCAGATGCCTTCACTTACTAGCTGGAGTGACACTGAGCAAGTTTTTAAAACTTTCTAAGCTCAGCTTCCTCACCTGTAAATGTAAATAACAATGACCTCATAAGGTCGATGCAAAGATTAAATGAGATGAAGTACAGAAAGTGAGAGGTGCAGTGCCTCCTATACATAAAGGGCAACTGGAAAGATTAGGGAAATTTGCCCAAACGCCACCTTCCATATCTGCAAAATGAGGATAATTACACCGATTTGATAGGATTGTTGTGAGGGCTATGGAGAAAATGCACAGAGAGGGTTTAATGTGACTGGCATACGATGGTATATATTTGCCACTTAAAAATGACTATTAACAAAAGTGACTGCAGTGTGGAGCGGAGGCAGGCGTGGCATCTTTCCCTAGCAGGCTGGGAAAAGCCATACCCGGGAAGAGTGGTGGTGTGCTCCCAAGACGAGGTGCCGGGCAGCGACTCTCCGGCAGAGTTTGCCCACACAGTAGGATCGGATGCAGGTGGTTGTGAAATGACAAATGCAACCACATCTGAGTCACCCGGGGTGACGTCCAGTGGATTATGGCTCCGGCTGCCTCTCTTTCAGGCACTTCCAGCTTTACCAGAGGACTGAAAGAGCAAAGGAGAGGAATGGAAAGGGATTTACTACCGCTTTGCAGGTTTTTAGAGGAAGGAGTGTTGGCTGTGGAGGATAAGACTGATTTGGGGGAATTATCAGTGAGAGTCACACATCTAGACTTGCTCTTGCCCCCAGGGAGGGCAGCCAGGGTACCCCTTCTCTCCTTTTGGGCCAAGGCAGAGAACACCAACAGCCAAAGACTCGGCATGAGTCTGAAACTGGGCTGGGCGGGGGAGTTGGCAGAGTAGGCTCAGCGCCACATACAACACCTGAGGCCGGGGCAGGCCCCCAGCTCCGGGCCAGGTGTTCTGACTAACCCAAAGCGCCACTCAACACAGACCTGCAGGAAAGCTCTCGGCCCTGCCTTCAGTAAGCCAGTGGTATTCATATGTAAACCCACCTACCAACATTATAAACATGATACATCATTTAAGTAAACAAGCACCCAAAAGGACCCACCTACCAGACCAAAGGGAGATGAACCAAAACTTATGTCAGGGTCAAAATGGAACCCAGATTCCCGGCTCCCTGGCCGCACCCTTCCCATGACAGGATGTTACCACTCTCCAAGGTGGCTCACCTAGAATTGGTAACTACGAAGTCAAATATTAAGCCAGAGTATGTGATTCAGCTTCTCAGCAAGTCTGGCCGTAAAGAAATCAAGCTTCCCTGTGTGTGTGCATCACTGCAGTGGCTTCAGGCAATTCAGAGTTCCCGAGAGCTGCCGCTCGGTTCATCCTGTACCAGCTGCCCTGGGATGTGCTCTGCCTCGGGCCAGAAGCAAACAGTGGATCGAACCACGCACAGCAGACATCCAAACCATGTTCCCCCTTTTGAGGGTGTCTCCCTAGCAGGCCAACTTGTCACTTCCTTGCTCAAAAACTTAGGGTGCCCTCCCACTCACAGAAGAAAAGGTGGAATTCGGTCCCGCCCTCCACGCTGCCCCACGAATCCCTCCAATCCTGCCATCTGCTAGTGCACCGTCCTCGACACGAAATCACACGCTACACTCCCCCTCGACCTGCGCTTTCCTGCTGGGCTCTCAGCCCCTGCTTGTGCTCTTCCTGGAAGCACAGACACAGCCCTGTTCGCTTCCGTGAGCCTCAGCCTTCCCAGGGGAACTTGGCTCAGGGTCCACATGGCACTGGGAATTCCTTTCACAGTATCTGCTCCCCAAAGGCAAGAACCGCCACGCTCCACCAGGTCTAGACCTAGCATCCTAGACCCAGCAGTTGCTCAATTAAGGGCATTCCAGATGAAGTTGGAGCCATCAAATAATGTGTTACGCTCAATCTAAGCCAACTGCTTGAAAAGAATCAAGGCAAATGAATTGAGTTCGGTGGCAGAAACTCTGCAGGTACCAAGGTATGGTGAGATTATCTACGACAAAAAGAACACTTCTTTTGACTATGGAAATGTGCCATAAAGCTTCCTGGTCATCTGTCACTAGCTGCATGATCTCAGAAATAGGAACACCTCTAAACCTCAGTTCCCTGTCTTTAAAAAGGGGAAAACAATAGCTCTGCCTCATCAGGTTGTTGAGACCATTACACATGGACATACACAGTGCCTTCCCTCCCTAACTAGTGTGCCCTGGGTCACACACGCACAAGGAACCCCCAGGTTCCAACTCCCCTCCAGCTCCCCCAAAGTCCCACTTCAGCTTACCAGCACCCTACTTCCTCCTCCTGCACAATCCTAGCTCAAATGAGAGAACACATTAAAAAAACAAAGCTAAACAAAAAAAGGTTGCCAACAATTCGGAAAATTATAAAATATATCAATCTGTTTTAGATAATAAAAAACGATTAACTTTAAGGTATGTGTTCTGTCCAACCTACCAAATTTACAGGGTGCCCACCCTTGCACAACCCTCTCAGCCAGATCCCCTTAGTCTGTGAGCACAAGCTTTGAAATGTATAAAGTCAGGCTATAAAAAATTAATATTTCCTCCCCAGAGGACAGAAGACTCTGAAAACCTAAGGGTACAAGGCAATATTGTGCCTCCACAATAATTACTACCCCACTAATTGTCTTTGGGGCCCGCAGTCTGACTTCCCTCACATCCACCCCCTTGTTCAAGCCTTGGGCACACGCTGCTCCCTTTCCTGGCTGTTTCATCTGTACTGAGGGAGGGTGGATCTGAGCAGAGGACAGGGACATTCGAGGGGCGGAGCCGTTACCTGGGTGAGGGCCCACGTTCTGCAGGTGAGCAGTGAGCTGGCAACTGCTATAAGGCAGCTCCACCTCTGAAGAGATTCTGTTTCTACCAGCGGCCTTCAGCCCCCAAAGCCTTCGTTCCCAGGGCCCTCGCCCTCTCCCCGCATGCTCACGCCCAGCTGACAAGCCAAACCAGTGGTTACCAGGAAGACATCGTCCCCATCCAACACCCAGTGTCCATCCTCAATATTTTTGAGAGAAAAGAAATGAGTCCCTCTCCTCTGTCTAAAGGATTCCACTCCCTAATGAGCTTAAATAAGTACCAATTAGTAAAACACAATTAGAGAACTTTCAGCATTGTCCAGCTGAATTCTATTTTCTGAAAATAAACGTTCCCACCTTTCCATTATCATTTAACAATGCTTCAGAAGGCAGCCCACAAGTCCTGGGCTAAAAAATCTTTTAAAAAAAGGAAGAAATTATTCTGTTAAAGAGGGAACCAAATTCCAAGCTCATGCTGCACTGTGCTGAACACAGCTGTCTCCTATCCTACTTAATTTTTCTAAAAGGTCTCTAACACACAGAGCTGCTCACATCATGGCCCTGCGTCAAGCACTCGACGGCTCACGTGGCCTACACGGCCTAGCCTCGTCTATTTTTCCAGGGTCAACCCCCCTCACCACCCCAGCTAGACACAACACTCCACACACCCAATCCTTTGGTCCCACTCCACTACTTGCACTGCCCTGTCCTCAAATAAGCCTTGTATTTTCATACTCCAACTTAAACTGTTCTTTTTGCCTAGAAGTCCGTTCTCCCTTCCCCATATCCTTCTCCTCCACGTGGCAAGCCCTGCACATTTGAGAGCATCACTTCCTCTTTCCCCGACCACTTCCCACTTGCAGGTCCTCTGCATGTCCTTGCTGGCTGTGAGACACTGACGAGTTTTAGGGCAGGGACCATGCTTTACTCATCATTGTGCTTCCAGAACCTGGTACCAGGGGCAGCTGTCAAGAAGCGGTTCCTGATGCAAGCTCGCTCACGGTGATACTCCACAGACAAGAAAAATGAAAGAGCTCAGAATGCTGGTGTCCTAATCCAGGCTGCTTTTCACTATTCTTCTGCTGAAACTACTGAACTGTGATGAGCAAAATGATAGTGATAATAATACTTAGTAAATACAGAAGACACGTCAGTTATAATTGAGCTGGTAGCTAACAAGGCTTAAATTCCCTATTTGTTACTGGTTTCAAAACAGTCCTCCACAGACCCACCAGAAACAGGAAACAGACCTTCAAGTGCTCATCGCAATTCAGGACCTGCCAGCTCCATAACTTGCCCAGGCACCCTCATAAAAGGAACAATGCACGCTGGTGACCCCCACCACAAAACACTCTACAAGGACACCCTCCTCTCACTGGCCTCCAGTCCACAGGGCTCCTCCTGCTTCAAAAGCAAAACAAAGAAACGACACTTCCCAGAGAGTATCACACTTGAACCTGAACAAATTTTAAAATTAGGTTGGTAATTACATCAACCCAGTTGCTGCCCTATTTCACTAGGTCCACAGATCATTGGGCCTCTTAGAATTACCTCAATACCAATTTTGAGACAAAATCTCGAGCTTATATATTAAATAACAATAACCTACTATAATATAAAACAACAATGGACCTGTTCTCAAGGCACTGGCCCTACCCAAAACAAAGGTGAATTCCCCAAGTGCTTACAGAGCTTACAGTTCCTGGTCACTCCTAAAGTGGCCAACATACAAGTCTCTGAAACAGGGCTCAGGCGCTCTCAGTGAGGTCAAAAGTAGGTGTCCACAAGAAAGGCTTTAGGAGACCGGAGAGGCCCTCGCTACCTACAACGCAGAGGACCAGGAGAAGCCTGGAGTCCAAGCCCACCCTCTTCCACCTCCAGGACACGTCCCGCCATATGGAAGACCACCTCTTTTCCATCCATTTACCTTTCCAATGGGAAAGTGGTGAAAGCTCCATCCTCGGCAGGACTTGTCCAGGGCTTCACCAGCCCCCAACCTCTGCTTTAGCATCTTGCTGACCCCTCCTCCTCTGGAGCACCCAAAGCCCAACCAGCTGGTTCGGGTACTAACATCACCTCCACAAGCCCCTCACTCCATAGAACACCGATCTCCCGCCCCTGACCGTGCAGAAGTGATGCTCTAGCTCATTTCGTCCAACACCAGCTAGAAAGAGTTGTCCCACCGGCAAGCTGTCATCTGCTATTTCCGGAAGCCAGAAACCCTGTCACTGCACACTCGTTCTTGCCCATCTCTCCCCTCGATGGGCGTCCTGGGGAGGGCTCTGCACATAGCAGATTTTAAGTGAGTATGTGGTGAGTGGACCGTGTCACTATGGGAGGTAGTTGAGCAGGGGTTAGAAACACGGGTCATTGTCTGAATCCTCATAGGGGCTTGCCTCTCTGGGTCTCAATTTCCTCTGAATCATGGGGATAATAATTGCACCTACATCACTGAGTCAAAGAGTCACGAGGAATGAATGAGATGATGCATGTAAAGACATGTAAAGAATTTAGGACGACGGTAACTAGTATGTGCTCAATAAACGTTAGCTCTTATGAGTGCTGCTCCTACTCTTATCATACTCCATGAAAAGCCTAGCAACCAAAAAGAGGTGGAAAATTAAAGTGTAATGACTTTAGATTGTTGACTTGTCAGATTGAAGTTGTATGTTAAGTCTAGCAAAGGCAGAAGAGAAACTGAAATACTTAACTTCTGGTTTATCTGATTAAAGTTTCTGTTGTTTAAGACTGGATTTCTGTGGATCCAGTTCTCTGAAGAGATACTACAGGCAGCAATAGCTCTCATCAGACTTCCTAGAAACAAGCTGGCCAAATGTGCCCTTCCCAAAATTCCATGTACTATAAAGATAACAATGAAATAAATCATGGTCCTTAAATATAATAATTTGACCAGTGCTAACCACACTACCTCCCAATACACATGTACTCCTCCCCATTTCTCGTAAGCACACCACAAAACGGACACATGACCACACGCCATCTACTCTCCAGTGCAGACTGAAGAGACAAAGGCACATGGAAGCTTCGGAACACACCTGCCATCCTCTTCACCCACATCTCCATCAAGAGCCGCTTAAAAAAAGAAACAAAACCAACAGCAGAACTGAGAAGAGGGGTGCCCACCCCTGCTCTCAGCACTTACACTGCCGCAACAGGACCAAACATGCATTCGCTCTCCTGTTCTGAGGCAGAACACCCATTTTCCTGAGGAAAAAGTAATTTTTACAGCACATGTCCCAATGCCACATTCCTAGCAAGATGACAATGGCTTTGGGTCCACAAAGAAGGGATATATCACAGATACCCTTAAGACATCACATGGCCTGGCCTAACTGATACCACTTGAACTTCTCTGAGAAGAAAGCTCACTAAAATTCCAGAGCATTTATTTATTAACTTATTTCATTAATCTCCTCAGGAGCTTTACCTAAAATATATTCAACTTTCATTCATGCAATCTTAACGCAACAGATGGTCTACCATATCCCGAAGACAGCCATGTAAGACATGCCAATACCCCAAAGCCTAGAGAACTTAACACACCAGGCCCGTGAAGAAGAGACACCACAGTGGTGTAAAATCACCCAACAGAGAGGGTGTGTGGTCACCACTATCTGGCACTTTCCAAAATAAGTAGCTATGAACAGGTTATCCAAAAGTGAGCTTGTATACGTCTATCAGCAGAAATCGGTTACTGAATGTACTACTGACACCAATTTTGGATATTCATCACAAGGCAATTATCCAGTAAGCTATATTTATAACAACCTTCTCATCAGACCTCCGAATTCACACACTTGCTTGGGTCACAGTGTGGAGAAGGACTCTGAGTTGTTTGTAGAGAGCCTTACAATTTAAATTTTAAAAAAAACACACTTCAGCCCAGTTTTAAAAGTTTTCTTCACAGCGTCTCCTCACTAAGCTATTCCAATTTTAAAAAGTGGGTGGAGGTGGGGCGGGGGAAGGATCTTTGTTGAGTACTCTCCCCCTCAGCCCCTCCTTCATCTTATCAATACAGGACTAGAATAAAGGGTGGGTCTGTCCTTATGGGATATATGGTTGTGGTGACGTGGAAACATCCATGCTCCGAAGCAAGAGACGGAAAATCATATTTTCCCCAATGTGAGCAAACGACTAGCGCTACCTGAGGCCCAAAGGGATGTTCATGTCACATCATCAGGACTGACACCATAAAAGAGAAACTTCTTTGGGACACGCTGGGACTCACCTGAGGTTTTGATGAGTCATTTGGATGACATCAGAGACAAGCATTACCCAAAACAGGAGCCCTGATAAGACTTTCCTGTAAGATCATCTTAAAGGATGGTGGCCCAACTCACACACAAGGGGATGGCTACGCAGCCGAGGGAGGCAGACACCTTCCCTCAGGACTAGAAATCCTAATGCAGGAGATGGCCACCGGCCGACCAGCCCGGAGCACTTCCTCATGGAACTGTCTGAGGGTCAGATTGCAGGCAGCCTCACTAGTTGCATGAAGGACAGGGCAGCATGCCTGCACTCCAGCTTCTAGTGTGTACCAGCTCAGCAGAAAACACGTCATTATCTAGCTTGTTCCAAAAAGATTTTGTTTGCCATGGAAAAAAAAAAAAGTTAATTAACACAGTAGAAACCCAAGGACAGCCTGGGAGTAGGTAGCAAGTCTGCCATCACCAGAGGTGTTTAAATACCGGCTAGGCAATCACTCCGTGGGGACAAGTTCCACTCCTTATGGAAGGGGTTATATCTTTTCCTTTGGCACCCACAGATCTAGTGGGGAGCCCAGAACACAGTAGATACACAACAAGTTTTGTTTACTGAATGAACTTTGTTTTCATACAGATTACTGGTGAAGCAAAATATTGATGTAACTCTAAGACATTAAGGGCATCAGGTGACCACTGAGGTCCTTTATGTGGTTCCAATTAAGAAATAAGTTAGAAAATCGGGTCATGAAAGGAGTTCTGATACTCTTAAGCAAAAGGCTTGAGCAACTGTGAGAGTCCTAGCTTGGTTCTTACCCAAAGCTTCTTCCCACAAGCCCCATGCTCACAGATAAAGCATCACTAAAACAAGCACAAACTTAAACGCTCTTAAGAGGCAGAAGTCCATCTCATCTGAAAGCCATTCAAAAGCTCAGGCCACCTACAAGAAATCTTTCCTGTTTCTTTAAGCATCAGGAAATTAAAAGGAAAGAAGGAAAAGAGAAGAAAGAGGGGAGGGAAGGCAGATGCTAGTCATTTCTTTCCACAGGTAAGAACAACAACATCCGTTTCTATTGTAACTATTATTTAAGTACTTTTCATGCTCCATCCATACCAGGTACATAGGCACAAAATTTTTAACCAACACAGTAGAAGTAGAGAAAAAGCTTTAAACAAAATGGGAAACATAAACGTAACTCTTTAAAGGACACGGAACATACCTTGTGCATAAACCTTGCTTAATCCAGCAGCATTCCAATTTCAGAGAAAGGCACCACCATCCACCCAGCTACAAAAGCCAGAGGCCAGGGAGTCATCTCTCCCTTCCCCAACCCCCAGTCACCCGGTTCGGTCCCACCTCTTAAATCTCTACCAAAGCCACTGAAGCTCCCCACCTCCAGCGCCACTGCACTCCATGCCACCACCGGTTTTCAATGTTTTCAAAAGCTAGCCTTCTAACTGGCCTTCTTGCAAAAAGAAGGCAAAATAGTTGCTTCCTTCTAGCAGGTCTATTCCTGACTCTGGGTGGGAGTAATCTTTAAAAATGTAAATCTCATCATGCCACTCTTGGGCCTGACACTTTTTATAGCTTCCCAGAATTCTTAGTGGCCTGCTCTAGCCCCACCTACCTCACCATTCCTGCCATTCACTTGCTCTGTGTCTTTTCTTCCCCCAAACACACTGGTTCTCTCACTTCCCTCTCCAACCTCAGGGCCTTTGTATGAGCTGTTCTTGGAAATATTCTTTCCTTCCTCTCACCATCCTTCAGACATTAGCTCAAATGTCACTTCCATAGGATGCCTTTCTTGTCCTGCCTCCCAGCATCCTCTGCCAGGATGCCCTCCTTGACCTGCCTCCCAGCATCCTCCACTCCTCCCACCCACACAAAGGCCAAACTTCATTTCATATGGTCTCGTCATACTTAACTTTTAGCACTTAGCACAGATATAAATGACCTGTTAATTGCTGAATGTGTCTCTTTCAATGTGATATATCCTTGATGAGGCTAGCAACTGTCTCTTTCCATACCAGCAGGCTTGGTGCTTAACACGGCACCTTCACATAGCAGATAATTCAAATATCTATTAAAGCCTGAAGCAGAAGGATCGCTTGAGCCCAGGAGTTGGAGGTTGCAGTGAGCTATGGTGACTCCACCGTACTCCAGTCTGGGTGACAGAGCAACAGCCTATCTATCTGTGTATCTAAAGTTATTATCTATATAGACAGATAGATAGATATAAATGAATGAATAAATAAATAAATAAAATCTGTAAATGTTAAAAAGTAACACCACAGGGCTGGCAAATCTGATGGGGCAAAGCTGCCTGTTTTCCAAAAGGAGGCTGAATCTGATACTGAATTGCACTTGGAAAAAGGGGGCTGTAAAGCCATACTAAGCTCTTGAATGACAAATGGTTCTCAGAAACCTAATTTTCATGATTTAAATACAAATCAAATTCAGAGACACACGAGTTAAGCCTCCTTTAAATTAATTATACTCGGTTTAAAACTTTTAAGTAGCACAGTTTAATCAAGTACATACAGATTTAACTAAGTCATGGAAAACCTGTTTGAGATGTTCACTAAACAGTTTTATCCCCAAAATAACAATAGAAGCCCTAAAGTGATAGAGAAAAATGATTTAAAAATCTATTTTCTAGGCCAGGCGCGATGGCTCATGCTTGTAATCCTAGCACTCTGGGAGGCCGAGGTGGGTGGATCATTCAAGATAAGAAGTTCGAGACCAGCCTGAGCAAGAGCGAGACCCCGTCTCTACTAAAAATAGGAAGAAATTATCTGGACAACTAAAAATATATATATGGAAAAAAATTAGCCGGGCATGGCGGGATATGTCTGTAGTCCCAGCTACTCGGGAGGCTGAGGCAGGAGGATAGCTTGAGCCCAAGAGTTCGAGGTTGCTGTGAGCTAGGCAGATGCCACGGCACTCTAGCCAGGGCAACAGAGCCAGACTTTGTCTCAGAAAAAAAAAATCTATTTTCTACATCAGAGAGGAAAATATATAAGCCTCCCTCGAAATAAAACTAAGAATATTATATCTGAATGTATCTGTCAGATCTGAGCCTAAATTCTAAATAGCAGGGAAGTACTTACTAAAGAATATTTAAACTTAGTAATTTTCCACCATGCAATTTTTTTCTCTTTTTAAAAAGAATTCATTGTTTGAAAAGGAATCCCATTTAGAGGGTTCACCCTGTATTTAGAAATACCCACTCCATCTTCCTGGTATCTCCCCTATTTCTGAAGATATCAGTACCTCTTTTTAAAAAAAGTTAAGATTTGGATTTTGTGTATTCAGAGAAGTGTTTTGGTTTTTTTATTTTTTACAATAAAGTGCTGGGATAAAGGAAATTCCACTGAAACAGTAAAAATTATTATTTTTATAAATATGTTCTACAATCAACTATTATCAAGTATGTATTTGCACATACACAAAAATAAAGCAAGATTTATACCCTGTAGGTTTCTGGTTTGGTATTTTGTTTTAAATCCAAGGAGTAACGGAAAAAAGAGAAGTTAAATTATACACAGACCAACACTCCTATTAACTCATACCACTAATGAAACAAAATTCTAACTAAGCAGAGAAAATGGGCCCACACATTGGAGTTCTGAAATGATTTTGGTCTTTGATCTGTGTGCCCATCTCTCCTATTTAATGTAAACTTCAAACCAAGAGCCATGAAAAATGGTTATAATTAGTAAAGGCCCCAGTGTGACAGCTTTTAGCGCAACCAGGCATTAACAAGGATTTTTTTTCTCTTTAAATTAAGCTGAGCCAACTTTAATTTTAGAATTTTTGTCATTTAAAATTCTTTCCCACCAGTGTACACCTAGCACCAAACCTCTGCATGACGGATGTGCTGAAAATGTTAGTTTATGTCCGTCTCCTTCCCTGAATTTGCAGCGCAATTTAGGCCCTAGCTTCCAAATTACATGTGGCTCTTCTCCAAAATCTCCAAAAATGCTTCTTTTTTTGTATTAGAAATCAACACAAAGTATCGAGTAAGCACCAACTATGCAATCTTGCTAGGTACAGGGGGTGGGAAAATATTCTTGAAGTGGGGGAAACATGTTAACAGATAAATGACAACGGACAGACTTGACAGAGATAAAATTATTCAGGACAGAGGGCCTCAATCTCCCTAGAAGAGGTAATATTTGAACTAGGTCTTGAAAGCAGAGTAAGAAATGGTCTTTGCCAGGGGAAGGGGATAGGGACAGAAAAGAACGAACAACCCGTGCAAAAGCAGGGCCGGTAAGAAATTACTCAGTGTGGCAGTGGCGTAGAAGAAAGTGACAAGAGCTGAGACTAGAAATTTGGTTTGGAAGCAGGCAAAGGTCCTTGTATGCCAAGTTAAGGAGTTTGGATTTCTTCCTGTAGACAACAGGGAGCCAAGAGACGTTTTAAGCAGGGAAACAACATGAGCAACGTCAGTGTTCTAGGACGGTAACTCTGGCAGCAGAACGGAGGATGAACTGCAGTAGAGAGAAAGTGGTGGCAGGAAATTAACTTATGAGGCATTTGCGACTTGATGAAGGTCTTAGGTCAGGAGCGATGGAACAGCCAGTCAGTGCCAGGCTGGAGCGTGGTTTCAGGGAGGTTCTGGTGACCGACTGAACATGGGGGCTGAGAGAGACAGGAGTCAGGACAGCAGTGAGGTTCCTGGCCTAGAAGACAGGGTGGATGGTGCATTCAAGATCACCTTCCAGAAGGGAGTAGGATGACTTTCATTTTTACAAGTACCTGCAGGGTGAGGTACCTGCAGGGTGATAAAAGGTTCCAGCTTGGGAGAAGTTGTAAATGGAGACAGAGCTGGGAGTTGCCGGTTTATAGGTTAGAGGAGAGGACGGAAAAGCACCGGAATGCATGGGGCGTTCCACAGGACCACAGCTTGTGCCCAGGTACAGGGCTGCAAAAGTGGCCACAGAACAAAGGCACTGATCGCCATCGGAGTAACTGTCGTCAACCAGGAGCTTACAGCCTGTCCAAGGGTCTCAGATGTAAAAAGAGCCATCTTCCAGCGCTGCACATGTCTGTAAAGTAAGTGGGAGCCCAGGCCCCTTTTGGGGCAACTGTCTGCCCACCGCAGGTGGTGGGGGGCAGGATGTGGGGGCACAAGGGTCAGGCCAAGTAGCACTTATGGCTAAAAGATCACTCCTGCCACACTATGCAAGGCATTTCTGGTCTGAGGTCTAGGGGTCCTGGGACATAAATATCATCACTGTCTCTTTCCCTGCACCCTCTTATTCCCTCCCACCAGCCTCTCAAGAGGACACGTATGGACAGAAGACCTGGCTCAGAAACATGCCCTACAAAAAGAGCAGACAGTTATGTAAGATTTTTGCAAAAACTTGAGAAAATAAAATAAAGGAGACTACAAATGCAAAAAGTAAGTAAGGGCTAGTTAAAACATTTACTTTTTTTTTTTTTTTAAAAGGTATATTCCACATAGCTTTAAAACACAAGGGAGACTAACAGATGACAGCACCAGAGCAAGTGTCCTGAATAACTGAAGAGGGGACTCGGAAAGCTGAGCCACCTACCAGAACGGTTTCACAAGGCCAGTGAATCTGGTTTGTTTTAGAAGCAGATGAGTTCTAGAAATTTTATTTACTAAGGGTTTTTCAAATAATTTGACATCACTTAACGTTTTCCCCAACCCCAAATTTTTTGTGAAACCTTGAACTTGCCAACCATGGTAACGTACAGGCACATAATAAGAGCTTATTTGCGTTACAGAATTTCAGATCTCCAAATACATCACACGCAACACTGGGAGCATACCCGGCGTACCTGTAGGCGTGACACAGGCCACGGCTCCTGTACTTTCCAAGCAGGCCTTCTCAACCTCGGCTCTGCCGACAATTGAAGCTGCCCTCTGCATTGTAGGATGTGGAGCAACATCTTTGGTCTCTAAGCACTAAAGACCAGTAGCACCCTTCCTCCCTTCCCCCCAGCAAAACACTCAAAAATGTCCCCAGACATTGCCAAATGTCCCCTGAGGACAAAATCAGCAGGTTGAGAGCCACTGCTTTAAAGAGTGAGTCCCAAGCCTGCCACCTGCCTTTCCTTAAACTCATCCCCAAGTGGGCACTGGTCTTCCAGTGCCCAAAGCAAAAAGAAAGTGCTGCATTTCCTCAATTTGAACGTCAACTCTTAGGCCAATTTTGCCTAAGTTAATAGAATTGTGCCTAAGGTAATAAAATTCTGGAAAGGAAATCCAAAGTGGATACCCGCAAAGCTTCCTGAGCTCAAAATATATCACTTTCTTCCATATATAGATTTTGACTTTCTGGAACACTTATTTTACCCTTACAACAATCTCATGAGGTACAAAAGCTACTGAAAAGATGTGTATGATCACATTCATCAACGAAATACTACCGAAAGCTAAAGTTTCCTTTGAAATTCCCTTACACCTTCAAATTCAACCACAGATTTATTTTGAAAAGGATCTGGTCTTATTTCAAAGAAAACAGCACACATACAGACACAGAAATAAACAGGTAGGATATATTTAATGCTAAGTCCACTGCGGCCAAGCTGACTCTAAAAAGCAGCTGTTCCACTGAGCTAGGCTGGAGTTGGGAGTTCTGGGTCTGGGTCTGGGTGGACCACGGAGCAGTTGTAAAATGGGTCAATACACCCACCCAACCCTCATACTGCTGCTCTGAGCATAAACTTGCGATCTTTGCTAACAGCCTTCACAAAAGTAGAGTGAAATTAACTAAATCCAAAATTAAAAAGGAAATTTTTAACGTAATTAAAACACCAGAAATATCACATATTTCTATAACAATCCTACCCCACAGTCTCAGAAGAAGGGGGAAAGGGATGAAACACTCAGCAAGCTAGGAAAAAACAAATAGAGCATTTAAAAGCTTTATCTAATTACCCCCACTGAGACTTTTTCTCTGCAGTCTGGCTGTCTGACAAAGCCTGTGGGGGTTTTCATTCTCTTTCTCCACCCACCGCCATGAGGTCTGCAAGCCCTCAGGTGAATCCCTGCAGGAGCAGTCAGTACCCAGGCCCGGGACTTTACAGAGGTTTTCAAATTCTCTTAGCATTACTTGCCTGAATCACACAGAACAAACAATCTCCACCCTCTGCCACTGCTTTTGTCTGAAGCACCTATTCATAGGCAGCCACCTTTACTGATGAGCAGACTAGCCAATCTGTACCCTAAAGTCCCACCAGAAACGAGATGCACCGGTAGCTCCCTGCCCCCTCCTCTCCATCCGTTTCACCCCACCCACCTCTGCCTAAGGCAGAGAGCAGTCCCCCGCCGCACTGCGCTGCACTGCACTTCAGACCGTGCTGAACACCCAGGGAACGTGACAAGAGAAACTGAGACAGCACAGCTGATGACACTGCCCGACAGGATTGCTAACGTAAAAGGAAAAGCTCCTCTCCACCTTCCTCATTCTTCTACCTCGGTAGCATGAAAACAGCAGACGGTTTTCCTTTCTGTATTCTGCCTTCTGTGAGAGTGGGGAAATTAAAAATAAGTAATGCATTTCAGAAAGCACGTCGCATGCCTCTCCGTGGGTTTCATATGGTATACCTTTTACCTTTGATATATGGGGAGGTCCCCCCAGCCCTCAACCCCAGTGGAAATCACCATCTGATTCCTGCTTTTTGAAGAGGGCCATGGCTATTTCTGCTCAAAAGTTACTCTCCAAGTCTAAAAGGAGAAGAAAAAGAGAGGAAGAGAGAGAGAGAAAGAGAGAGAGAGAGACAGAGAGAGAAAAGAAACAGAAAACTCATTTATCAATTTCTTAATTATATTTAGACATTAAAAATGAGTCAACATTGCCTGTTTAACAGGTCAGATGTATACACAAATAACCCTGAGACAGGAAAACTTCTGATGTATAGTAGGCTTGCCATTCAACCAAGAGATGACGGTTACCAATCGTGTGGCTTCAATTAGATTTCAACCATTTTATCTCACTAAAAAACTCAAGATCCTTAAATATACTTATAGCAGAAATGTAATGTAAATCACACTTCTTTCTGTTTTCTAACATTCGGTCAGTCCTTCCAAAGACATTCTGAACCTAAAATAATTATTTTTAAAAAGGAATCCCTGAACTGGGCTGAATAAACCGAGCCTGGGAGGTGAGGAGGAGCCCTCCCTATCCAGATCTAATCTAAGGGAATGGTAATCTTGGGAAAGGGGGAAAGAAGGCTATTGTCCCCTTATCAGGAGAGGCAATATTGCATACTTTCTCTTGATACTATATTGCATTTCTATCTTTTGAATGCAAATCAGTTTAATTAGGAGTAAAGGTAAAATATCACTTTATAAATTATGTAGAATTTCCAAAACAAACCAAAACATCTGGCATTAACATGTGAAATAAGGTGATATTATACACATGCATCCTTGGGGAAGGTTTATCCCGAATACATGGATGTAAACAAAAAGTCCACCCAGACAAGCTGCCATCTGACACCACAGGGCTGGTAAGAGAGTACTGAACTTCAATTAAAGACACTTACAAAAGAGATTATTTAAATATAACAAAGGCAAAACAAACTTTAACGTCCTACCTTCCCAGGTAAAAAGACATAGAGGACTCAGAAATTAATTAAATCTAGTAAATAATGTAAAACAGGGAAGGACACCCTTTCAAAAATGCTTCGGTTAATTTTAGCATCCTTCTGTTTAGCTGCTTAGCAACCCTTATCCTACGACCTTCTAAGCACCACCTACTTTTCAGAAGGATAATGAATAGAAACATCAAAAGAATTCACTTCTGACTATTTCCAGAGAGCATGTTTAACCAATTTTTGTAGGAGTTAAATTTATATTAATTATGCCATGCAAAATCCTACCAGGGTAGATTTTTTTTTTTTTTAACTTCATCAACCAGGAAATTTCCTTAGCTGAAAGTGATAAATGATGTCAGCAAGTGAGCATAAGATAGCAAGCAAAGATTTTCAAACTGACCTCGGAAGTGGACCAACACAGTAGTTCAAAATTGAAGAGTAAAAATGAAAGCCAGGCAAGGGCAGCTACATTGCACAGTGCCTGGCCTATGGCAGGTAACCAACAAACAGCTGTTAATCAGATGGAGGACTAATAAGGTTAGGCTTATTTTCCTCTCGCAATATGCCGTACCTGTGTTGGATGCAGACAAGACCTGAGGAGTCTGCCTGAAGAAATTTAAAATAAAGACCCTTCAATCTGAAGGTCACTTGTTGGATGATATAAATAGTTAGGAATGGATGTACTACCTGTACCAGCTGAGTAAGATTCATGTTCCCCATCACATAACAAGCACTTGTCTGCCATTTGGGCTTAGAGTTTGAATTTCTAATGAGAAATAAAGTGGTATGTAGAAAACTCCAGAGGATGACATTCCACATAACAGTAAGCATCACCAGTATTTCTTGAAAGTATCACATGTCCAGCAAACTTTCTTTAAAGAAAAAACATCCTAAATGCTACCAGTTTAGCAGTATTTTTAACAATAAGACAGTGCAAGTTCACTAACCTAAAAGGAATACAAGATACACAAATAACTGAATCAAAGAGTTACTCTCTCTCTTTCTTTTGTAAAAGGGGGGGTTATTTTTTAACACATTTAAAACTTGATTAAAGCCATTCAAATGTTTAATTCATCAGTGTAACCAAAGCTCAAAGCACATCAAAGCATGACCCATCAGCGGGTACCCAGAAGGCTCCCTCCAAAGGACAGAGGTAAAAAAACAACACAAAATCCTAAAATTAGGGGTCCACCTTTGCATAAATTATTTGAGAAGTATTTCAAATCCATTCATTCAAAAGTTCTGTGGACTCCTACAAGTAGCACAGAACAAAATGTTTGGGTTTTTTCTTTAAAGGAGGTTTTAGCCAAGACTTTAACCTCCAACTCAAGACTTCCGGGTTAAAATATGTCTTTAGAAACCATACCTGCCTACTTGAAAAAGCACCAAATCTAGAGGATGATTTTCACGGGTGTGAAAAAACAAAAACACCACCATACATTCTTTCCTTTGCAATTCTCTTTCTCCCACCTTCCACTTTAATAAACTTATTTCAGAATAAACTCGTGCACATGCACAGACCACCACATATCTAAAAGCAACGATCTCAAAAACACGAGGAGGCACTAGCAACTTTGCCTTTGCAGAAAATCATTTCGAGTTTCAAGACTGAGGAGACTCGAATTCCT
Source organism: Avahi laniger (assembly GCA_963575035.1). NCBI lineage: Eukaryota > Metazoa > Chordata > Mammalia > Primates > Indriidae > Avahi > Avahi laniger. The sequence goes on from CAUYSK010089794.1 coordinate 71,616, forward strand.
CGGTACTTCCAGCATCCCCATCCAACAGGCAAACTTTATTTCCATTGGCTTTTAAAGGACTAAGCTTAAATCTAAACTCTAAAACATGAATATTCACTTCTCCACTAATGAAAACCCCTAGACAGGTTTTTCAACATACCAAAAAGTTACATTTTCAAATCACCCTTCCCTCTCTCTGTCACTAACAGCAGCAGCATCCTCAAAAGTGGAAGAAACCCCCTCCAAAGTGCCCCGAATGTGCGCTGCTGCTGGCTCTGAAGCCGTGTAGAATTTCGTAATGGAATGTGAACTGCTCGTCCGGATCTGGGCTCACGTTCTATCTCCTAACCAGTAAGGAGCGAGGGAGGGCAAATCTGCTGAGCAAGGAGAAATACTTTCCTCCTCTTTTATAACCCATCACGGATGCACTGCGAGCGAGGGACGCGAGCTGCACGCGGCGCCTGTCAAGCGGCCCACCGGCCGTCCGGGCCCGGCCCGCGCCCCCAGACCCCCGCTCCGCCCGGACACGAAAGCGGCCCTGCCGAGAAGGCGCTCGGCTGCCGCGTCCCGCACTCACGCGCGGCCGTGGAGTGGGTTACATCCTCGACGCGCCCTCGGCCGGGTCCAGAAAACACGCCGCTTCTCAGGGAGGGGGCCGGCGACGGGAAGAACCTCCCCTGCTCCTTAGCGACCATTAAGGTCGCAGTTTCCTAAGAGACCGCGAGCGGGGAGGGGGCGCGGGGGGCCGGGCCCGAGGCTGGCGGGGGGTGGGGGGGCGGCAACGGGCCGCCTCGCCCGCCCCCCCCGCCCCGGGCCGCCCTCTCGCCCCAGCTCTGCGGTGCGAGTCGGGATGGGAGGAGGAAGGGAAACCCCAGAACTCGCGAAAAATTGGTCCAGCGGGCGGCGGACAAAAGTTTCCAAGCGCGCTCCACAGCTGGGCGGCGGAGCGGGCCCCCGCGGCCGGCCCCGCCTCGGATGCTCCCGGCCTCCTTCCTGTGCTCGTGACGACGCCGGGCGCCGACCCCCCCGTCCGCCCGCGATGCAGGCTTGCTCCACACCGATGGCTCCCACGAAAGCACGTACCCCGCCAACGGAAGGGCAAGCGAACAATACGCGCCCGCACGGCCCCGGCCCTGGCCCCCTCCTCCCGCGGCCCCCGGGGCGGTGGTCGGCGTGACCACTACCGCGAGCCCGCAGAACGGGCGAGGGCGGGGGGCTGCCCGCGGCCCCCCCCCGGCCGGCGCCGTCCGCCCGGGAGGATCAAAGTCCGCAGAGCAGGGCGCGGCGGATGCTCCCACCGAGCAGCCCCGAGCCGACACCCCCGCGCGAGCACCCCAGACGGGCACCCCCGAGCAGACACCCCCGGATACCTTGCGGCAGCGGCGGGCGCCGTCATCTCCGCGCTTCCCGGCCCGAGAGGGACTCGAAAGTATGTAGGAGAAAAGTTTCCCCTCCCACATGGGGGGGAGGATGTCGGGGGAGAGAGGGCGGAAGATGGAGAGCAGCGCTGGGAAGATGTTTCTGGCCGGCGGTGCGCGCACCATCCGAGTCCCGGCGGTGCTGGTTAAAAATAAACTCGGCGGCGCGGGTCGGGCCGGATTCCTGCGCTCGGACGGCTAATATGGATGCGCATCAGGTCCTGTTGGCCGGGCGCTGCGGCGGCTCGCGCCGGGAGCTGGTTGGCAGAGCCGGCGGCTCGGGAAGGGGAAAGGAGCGGAGGAAGGGGAGGAGGAGGAGGAGGAGGAGGAGCGGCCCGGCACAGCCTGAGGGGAGAGGGCTGCCTCGCTCATCCCCAGCCGGCCCCACCGCCCCGAGCGCATGCCGCGCGGCGTGGGGCGTGCGGGTCCTCGGTTCCAGGAGACGCCAAGTTTCAAAAGTACAACGCGCTCTGCAGAGTTCACCCTCCCCATCCCCAAAAGTTCTTTAAAAGGTCGCTCCGGCTGTGCCCCAGACATCTCGCTGCCACCCAAGTCCCGCGAGCCGGAACCCGGGGCACGTACTTACGGCCGGGCAGGGCGCTTGACTCCCAGGCATGATGCGGTGGGCACCGGTGGGCTTCGGGGAGAGAACGAGGAGAGATGCAAACTTGTTCCGGAAAAGGAATCAAAATGGCGTTTCTGGATGTGCAAAGTTCATCAACTCCGCAGTCACTTCCCCTCCTCCTCTTCTCCCACAGGGAGGGAGGTGGGCGAGGAGCTGGCGACCCTGGCGCCCCAGCCGTCGTCCCGGCCCCCGTCTCGGCCCCCCGCCCCGCTTCCTCGCCCGCACACCCGGAGACTCGCTCTCCCCCTCTCACCCTGATAAGTAGACACATCACGTGTTGCTCCTGCGAGTCTCCTGGGGACGTGTTACTGAGCGGCCGCGGCGGCGGCGGCGGCGGCCCGAGCTGGGGGGGGGGGGACCGCGGTACCCGCCTGTCCCCCCAACCACCCCGGCTTTAGAGGGGTGACCGCAGTTGCCATCCCGGGATGGATGGAGGTGGAGTCCCCACCCCACCCCCCACCGCAGCCCCAGGTTTACCCTGCGCCGTCCCGAGACGCCCCGGGCCATGGGAGGGCCCTACCGCCCGTGGGGAAGGGTCCGGGAGGCCGCAGCTGGGCGCGATCTCAATCGGCCCAGCGCTCGCCGGCCGGCCGGCCACCTTCTCCGGCCACCGCGACCCCTCCCCTCCAGCCCCTCGCAGCGGGCCACTCCCCACCCCCGGCTGCCCATCACTTCACTCCACGGTTTGTTTCACTATTTTAACAGAGGACGGGGAGAGACGGCGATGCCCCGGAGGCGCGAGAGGGGCGCCCCGGAGGCCCGGGGGCGGGGGGTCCCCAGCCCGGCGCCGCCCCTCTCTGTCTCTCGGAGACATCTGGGCGGGGGCGGGGGAGCCCCACCCGCGCCGTTTCCTTTCCACGCGGTCCTCGCGCTGCATCCAGGTGGGGCGAGTAGATGATGGGGCAGGAGATTAAGGAGCGGGCGCTTCATCCCGCCCCCAACTTCAAACGTTTCTCTCCCAGGCCATCCTTCTCGCTCTAGGGCTGCCGCCCTGAGTGTGCCCTCCAACACGTTCAACTCCGACTCGACTTTTGCCACCTTCCCTTCCCCACACCCCACAAAGGATGCTTTAGCGGGGGACTACCTGTCCACGAGGGGCCAAGGACGGCTCCTACCGCCGCCGTGTCCCCACCCCGCGACGGAACAGCCGATGCTGTGTCATCCACGTCGCCCTCCAAGGGTATCAGGGAAGCCACACGCAATATCTCTTTCTCTCAGAGGGCTCCCGTTTCAACTCTGAAAAGCAGGACCCTCCTCCGAGCCGCTCTCCATCTCTCAGGCTCCTGCAACCACGCTTGGCCTGGGCTGCCTTGCTCCAAGTTATCACGGAGCCCAGAGAAACCAGGCCTAGGCTGTGCTGCCTCCATACAGCAGCTGACCTGCTTCCAACTGTTAATACTTAAGCCACTGAGGTTCTGAAAGGGGTCTGTTGTTGGCCTTTGGAAACATCCTCAGAAAGATAAGGGTGATTCTGATTGTTGAAAATAAACACCACCTCCACCCCAATTCTAAAGATGAATGTGCATAGAATACTACTGTAGAATTATGCTACTACTGTAGAATTATGCGTTTGAGACTGGTTAGGCAAGATGATGTTATACAGGCAGAAAGATGGCTACTTTCTATTTACTGTGACCTTTGACCCTGGCCCCACCACACCAGCTCTCTGAGAAGGCTTCAGCACCATAAGAAAGTTGTAAACCCACTTGTGGGCCTTTAATTTGAGGTCTTCCACTGCACTCTAGTTTTCAGGGCTACAGACATAAGCTTCTGTCTCAGGATGGGCCCTGGCCAGGATAGAACTCTCTAGAACCAAGGAAAAGCAGTTGGACCACTAGATCTGAAATAAGTAGGTTAAACCACTGCCCAAGAGGGAACCAGTTCAGCTGGCTGTTTCTCTGACTTCCAGTCATCAAAATTAAGTTTTCAGAACCTGTTACGTTTCCCAGGGTCTGCTATTTACTGAGGAAAAAAATCTATCCAGAGAAATTTTAGCAGTTGCATTTTTCTGAGCTTCCCTCCAAATGCTTTTTTGAAGACAAGCCTGTCGTGGAGGGAATGGGCAAGTCTTTAAACAGAAGTAATATAGTTCAGACAGTCATAATAGAATTGGTGTCCTGTGCTTTCATGCTGTAACGCATTCCATCGAGAGGGCAAAGGAAAGGCCCTGTGGAGACTGCTACTTTATTTATTCGCCCTGCCTCTGAATCAGAAGTTAGCCTTGCCTGGTCTCCTCATTCGGGGATAAGTTTTTAGTAGGAAAAATACCAAAGTTGGAATTTGACTTGTAATTTAGTACATCTAAAACATCTAAACCTCCAAAGCTACATGAATTTTCATGACAAATCACCACCTTTATAATGCCATCTAGAAAATACTGGCATCCGAGTGTGATGGCTCATGCCTGTAATCCCAGCACTTTGGGAGCCCAAATCAGGAGGATCATTTGAGGCCAGTAGTTCAAAACCAGCCTGAAAACATAGCGGGAGGAACCGTGTCTCTACAAAAAATAAAAGTTAGCTGGGTGTGGTGGCACATGTCTGTAGTTCCAGCTATTCGGGAGGCTGAGGCAAGAGGATTGTTAGAGTCCCAGAGTTCAAGGGTGCAGTGAGCTATGATTGCACCACAGCACTCCACTCTGGATGACAGTGCAAGATCCCATCTCAAAAAAATAAAAGAAAATACTGGCAATGAAAAAGAGTGAAACAGTTTTACTATAAAAACAAAAACTGTCATTTTTTTTGCAAATTGGATTTTAATGATATTGGGCTCTTTGATCCTCATTTCTAGCTAATTATTATAATAAACTTGGAAGTCAAACCACCTATTCAAAGGTTTGTTCATATTTTATATATATATATAATTTATCCAACAAATATTTATTGAACATCTAATAAGTAAAAAGTCCTGCTGTCAAACCAAAATGAGATGCCACTTTGCACCCACGAGGATGGCTACAACCAAAAAGGCAGACAGTAAGTGTTGGAGAGGATGTGGAGAAAATGGAACCCTCACACATTGCTGGTGGGAACGTTAAATCATGTAGTCGCTTTGGAAAATAGCTTGGCAGTTCCCCAGAGTGTTAAACATGGTGTTGCCATATGACCGAGCCATTCCACTCCTACATACATACACAAGAAAATGAAAACATATATCTACCCAAAAACTTGTACTTAAATGTTCATAGCAGCACTACTCATAATAGTCAAAAAGTAGAAACAACCCAAATATCCATCAAATGATGAATAAATAAACAAAATGTGGTAAATCCATTCATGGACTATTATTCAGCCATGAAGAGGAACAAAGCACTGGTACATGCCACAACATGGATGAACCTTGAAAATATTATGCTAAAGGAAATAAGTCGGACCCAAAAGGACAAATAATGTATGATTCCATTTATACGAAATGTCCAGAATAGGCAAATCAATAGAGACAGAAAGTAGATTAATGATTGTCTAGAGCTGAGACTCTGGGGGGCAATGGGGATGAACTGTTAATGCATGTGGGGGTTTTGTGGGTAATAAAAACGCATTCAGGGCCGGGCGCGGTGGCTCACGCCTGTAATCCTAGCACTCTGGGAGGCCGAGGTGGGCGGATCATTCTGAGCTCAGGAGTTCGAGACCAGCCTGAGCAAGAGCGAGACCCCGTCTCTACCAAAAATAGAAAGAAATTA
>CAUYSK010089798.1:0-14544 GCA_963575035.1 Avahi laniger
ATGACAGTGTAGGAGATCAGAAGGAGGAGGAACCAGATGAGAACCAGCATCCCACTGTTGGAGATCATGAGCAACTCCAGGAGGGAGGTGTCAGTGCAGGCAAGTCTCAATACTTGAGGGACGTCACAGTAGAAGTTATCCAGGATGTTGGGGCCACAGAAAGGCAGCGGGAGCATCAGAGCCAGCTGGACAATGGAGTGGATGAAGCCCCCCACCCAGGCGGCTACCACCAGTCCCACACAGAGCTGAGTGTTCATGATGGTGACATAGTGGAGGGGCCGGGAGATGGCTACGTAGCGGTCATAGGCCATCACTGAGAGGAAGAAGACAGTCCCACCTCCCAAGAGGTGGAAGAAAAAGATCTGGGCCATGCATCCCTCATAGGAGATGGTCTTGGTCTCATGAAAGAAGTCCACCAGCATCTTTGGGGAGGTGACTGTGGAATAGCAGAGGTCTATGACAGCCAGGTTTCGGAGCAGAAAATACATCGGCATGTGGAGATGGGAGTCAAAAGTCACTGTGACCATGATAAGGAGGTTTCCCACGACCGTGGTGACATAGACAAATAGGAACACCAGGAACAGGAATTTCTGGAGCTCCTGGGTCTGTGAGAACCCTAAGAGGATAAACTCTGACACCTGGGTGATGTTCTGTGGTTCCATAGGATCTTCCCCACATGCCTAGAGAGAAACCGTGTAAAACAAAACATCATGAAAATTCAAAGTGATTTTCCTTTGGAGGGTCAGGATTGAGTTGGTCGAAGTTATTGTTGAATACCAGTCCAAGACATAGCTTAGGAGAAGCTTCCATGGGGATAAATACGTTCTCAAGGCTCCCACAGACTAATCTTCCTATCCACTCCCTCCGCTGCATTGCAGGAGTTGATGGGTCTTTTTCCTTTTGGATAATGCTGTCCTCAGGTTTCATGTCTGATTCTTTTTCATACCTCCTGTGCCCATCACAGTGCCTTGTGAACCACAGGCTCCACCAATCTAGTTGAATCAATCTAGTCGAATGAGTAAACATGTCAGTGAGTACCTGTGACCACAAACATCATCAACCTGTGTGCATAAATCTTGACAGGATATAAAGTAGAGACTAATGATTTTAGATAGACAAATAGATGCTTTTTATGGAGGAGGTTGGAGGGGCTGTTCATTGCTGGAGGAAGAGAGGTGTACATTAGAAGAAATTGTCATGTACAAATTCAGAGACAAATGTGAAGAAAAATGAGCAGATGAGCTCGTTGTGAGTGAAGCTGGGATGATTAGTGTTTCTCAAACGTTTCCGCCTGAGTGCTGCCATGATGGCATTTGTTGCCACGGGCCATCTGCAGGGGTAATTCAAAGCAGCCCAGGACAAATGTGATATTTTATATTTTTAAATTTGTGCAAACTTTTTATTATACATATATCCCCAGACAATCTTGGGGCGGCTTTTAAAGTTTAAGTATTATAGTTTGTGAAACTTTGACAAGACCAAGGTGTTATAGAAAATAGAGGGTGGGGAGAGACATGGTGCTTTAGTTCAGTAAATGAGAGTTCTAGAAGGCATCACTTGAAAAATAAACTGAGTTATCAGTGTTAAAACCCATTCTCTTTGGGTTACGCTTTTCCAGAACTGTTTTCTCTAATTGTTCAGAAAAATTTGTCCCAAGGCCTTACCTTGTAAAGACAGTAGAACTTAAAAAGATCTCTCCTCCCTGATTTCCACCTGATACTTGGGAAGTGTGGCAGTAATTGCACTGATGCTCTTATAAGGGAATTGAATAAATATTTGTAAAAAGATCTGTCAACCTCTATAGACAAAAGTAAACAGGATTATCTCTAAAATTATCTATGAGGGATTACAATGCTAAAAATATTGCCCTATTTGTCTTCACATAAAACTCACATTTACCCTCGGATATTTATACAAAAATGATACTCCAGGGAGTTGCACTCTGTTTATTCTGTGGGTGGTTTCACCAGCTCCCGGCATAGGACCATTTGAAAAATATCCCCATGGGCAGCTGAGAGCCCCTGCAGGCTCTTCAGCGGAAACGGTGTGATGAAACAGGGTGGGCACGGGCTTATCCCAGCGCACCTGGGCAGGAAGCACTGAGGCAGGCAAGGGTGGAGCAGCCACTTCCCGGGGCGTCGTCGGAGCAACCTGACAGAGGGTAATACATTTTTGTGCTGGACTTTGTGTTCTTTCTCTACTGCGTGATGTTGAGGTTAGCCTGGGTGGGCGGCAGCTTAAATGGCCTGGTTTGGCCTCTCCGAGAAAGCCACTGACCCCTGGCCCTGCTTTCCCACCCCACCCCTCCCCCGATTGCTGAAACACCAACAGCATGCTTCATTATTTTATCTTAAGATCCTTATCCCTGTTAAGATTACAACATCCGTACACTTTTGTATGCCTTTATCAGTCAGAGATGAACACTGAAGTTTTTACAGGTGAAAAGAAAAGGTGTCTTGCTCTTGCCTTAAAATATTCTATTAAAGACGGGAGGAGTATAGGAAGCAAGACCGGGAAACTTGGTAATTGCTGCAAAACGGTGAAAGGTACATTACAGTTCATAACACTGTTCTCTCTAATTTGTGGATGTATAAAAATTTCCATGATAAAATAGAAGATGGAACATTTCAGAGATACTCTAGTTTTGATCCTGATGTCTTTGTGTTATTTGGGTATTTTTGCTTTGAACGAACTATGCATAAATCATGATGGAAGAAGGGGATTTAAAAATAAAATAACATGCGAGGGAATATTATCATCTAGAAACACAGGCAGTTATTTTGTAATTCTTACTACTTGCATACAAAATTTATTTTCAATATGCCAGATGTAAAATCTCACAAAGAAAATTATTCACAAATGAAAAAGCTTATCATCATTAACATCACTCCACTCCCAGCTGCTGTCAGCCATTTACCTGTTAGTGTAAATGAATCTCCATCCTTTCCTGAGGTTCAGCTGTGGTTATAAGAGATTTGCTAGGCACCAAGCCCTGATGGAAGAGGATGCCACCAAACTTATGAAAAGTCGAATGACTTAAAACTTCTTATGGCTTCTTATTGCCTATGGAAAAAGAATTCAAACTTATTCAGAATTCACTAATCATCCAAGAAGTTAAAATGAAAATATAATAATGAATCATTTATTTTTTAAATTTACCAACAAAGATTTTTTTTTAAGAAACTTGTAATACTCAGTACTATTGAGGGTTTAGGGAAATAGATAAATCACTGGTGATTTCTAGAAGACAATTTGAAAATATGTGCCAAATCCATAAATCATTTATACTGTCTGACCCAGTAATTTCCCTCTTAGGTATTTGTTTTAAGAAAACAATGAAAGCAAATTTTAAATAAATGTATGCTTAAGGATGTTCCTCATGGTATTATTATAATATTTATAAACTAGAAACAATGTAAAGGCACAACTATAATATATTGATTAAATAAAATATAGTTCCTCTATGTGATGAAATATTAGTAATAAATATATATCTTTAAAGGTTATTAATCATATGGAATTTTATCTTACCATCTTGTTTTAAACAGAGAATCACAAACCATTTTGTTAAAATATGTTATAAAGGCAAAGGAAAAGCGGAAATGAAAGATCAAAATGTTAACAAGGTTAATAGTGGTTATCTCTGGTTGATGGGATTAATTGGATATATATTTTTTCCTTTTTACCAGTTTCCATGTTTCTTATATGTTATAATTGGTCATAAAATGTTAATTAAAAAAGCAAAAGAAGGTTTTTTTGTTTTTTGGTTTTTTTTTTTTGAGACAGAGTCTCCCTCTGTTGCCCCTGGTAGAGGGCAGTGGCATCATCATAGCTCACTGTAACCTCAAACTCCTGGGCTCAAGTGATCCTCCTGCCTCAGCCTCCCGAGTAGCTGGGACTACAGGCATGCACCAAGACTCCCAGCTAATTTTGGCAATTTTTCTATTTTTAGTAGAGACGGTATCTTGCTCTTGCTCAGGCTGGTCTCAAACTCCTGAGCTTAAGCAATCCTCCCACCTCAGTCTCCCAGAGTGCTAGAATTACAAGCATGAGCCACCACGCCTGGCCAAAAAAAGCAAAAGAAGCATTGTAATAAAACCAAAAAAGAACAAAGACAAGAGCTTTTGCTCAACACCAGCACTGTCAAGAGCTAAAGACAACCAGGGTGTGCGAGGGGAAGAGTTTGGGGAAGGAGAAACCTCAGAACTTGGAGAGAGAGAGAGAGAGAGAGAGAGAGAGAGAGAGAGAGAGAGAGAGAGAGAGAGAGAGAGAGAGAGGGAAAGAAGAGGAGAGATGCAGGTGGTGGGCAGAGGGACTGCTGCCCTGTGAACGAGAGGAGAGGAGACAGGGATTCCCGGGACCATTGCAGAACCATCCAATTCCTCCCTTCCTGATGACCGGTTTTCACAGCTCCCAGTGTCACTTTAATGGCCAAATCCAATCAGTAACTATGAGGTCCTTTCTCCTTTACATCCCCGCTCCGTCTGGCGCTGTGAACCGCCTGTCACTATCATTCTGCAGCCATTCTTATTCTCTCTTTACTCCAAACCCAAATCCCACTCTGGGTGTCTTATTTCTGTCTATTATCCCTCACCCAGCTAGACGTGTCCCTTGCATTCCACATGTACTGTCACCAGGACATATGAGTTCTGCCTTTGAAATACTGTCAAGTTATTTCTCCTACCTGGCTGATTGCAAAGGGCTTCCAAGTGGGTTCCTGCCTCCAGGTCTTACTCCACCTTCCTCCACACCATACGACAGGGTACATACGTCAGCTTCCTAAAAGGTATCTTCCCCCTCCAGCTCAAAATGTTTTCAAAAGTTTTCTATGGTTCTTTATTGTCTACAGGAAAGAATTCACATTTAGATGGGGTTCAGGGGCTTCCACACAAACAGGCTCCTACCTCTTTCCAGACTTATCTGCCACTAAATAGTAGTAGTAGTAACATTTATTGTAGTGGTAGTAATAGTAGTAGTAAGCATTTATTGTTGTAATAGTAGCAGTAGTAATTGTCATCATAATAAGCATTCACTGAGTGTTGACTGTGTGTAGGCACTATGCTAAACATCTTATAAGCATTATCCTGGTTAATTCTCACATATTATTCCCATGCTTGTAAAGTACATTAAGTACTATGCATTATCTTTTCTTTATAGGTAAGTAAACTGAGGCTTAAAGAGATTAAATAATTTGTCCCAGATCACAGGGAGAATGGGAAGCAGAGCTGGGATTCTGAACCGGGTCTGACTGGCCCCAGGATCTGCATTGCTAACTGCTATTCTCTTCTTATTTGTCCCCCTCTAAGAAGCTGTGGCTTCAGCCTAACCTATCTCTTCCTTGATTCCTCAGGCCTCAGTGCCTTTCCTCCAGTCAGTGTCTCACCTGGATTGCCTTCCTGTCCTGTTCACCTATCTGAATTCTACTCTGCCTTCAGGGTTCAAGAGTAATTAGCTCTTCCATGATGTTGCCATGTATTGAGATTTTTCAATGAGAAAGGCTCTGTCTCCTCACGTGTCACATTTCCATGTAAGTCCAATACATTGAGTACCATGCAATGCCTAGTGCACACAGAGCTTTCTCATAGATGGTTCCCAAAAGGATGCTTGATGGCTTGGTGGTAGATGTGGTGTTTGGATGGAGGAGACCACTGTGAGAGTTAGGAAGACAGAGAGCAGCCACCGAATGAAGGAGTGCAGTTTAAAGGACCTTGAAGGGAATCCAAGAATCCTAATTCCCAGCATCACTAGATTTCGGGTCCTAGGAGCATCATCTTAGCATGGCCCGTATTCTTTCTGCAAACATAAACATCTTTGTAAATGCTTCTTCCACCTACACGCACAGAGAATGGATTCTTTTCTGGAGAGGAAAGAAAGAGACACAGGGAAGGACATGGATTTGTATGGGAATGGGGGAGGATTCTAGACCCCTGTCTGTTGTTAATCTTGTCTCCCATCTGCCTTTGCTCTTAGGCAATCAGCCCACATGGACTAAGAGAGCAGGGGAGGAGGAATAAGTGTGCTCCCAAAATAAAGGTGAATCTAGTCTGTAGTCATCTTGGGATCGTTAACAGCTTTTCTTAAACATAAGATTTAAGAAGAGAGGATAAGATGAAGGGAGAGCAATAGAGAAGGATGAAAACCTGGAGCAAGAGAGAGGCAGCAGGCAGGAGAAGGGGGAAGGAGGAGGAAGAGAAGAGGATTAAAAAGGAACCTTAGGGGGTGGGAAGTGGGAGAGTAAGACCTAGTGATGTTTTCTCCTAGGTGTGGGAAGAAGCTGTAGTATGTACGTGGGAGGTCGGGGAGAGAACAGCGTGTGCCTGTGTATTCTACTCTCTCTCCTGTTCTAATTCCAACAAACACATAAGCTGGTACAGGCAAAAGTCTTAGTCCCAGATAAGATCAATTGTTCCCCAAATCCCATCCCCCCGGCATTCTTGCCTGATGACTTTACCTTCCCTCCACCCCACACTTTTCTCACAACGGGCTTTGGCAGGAGCCTTCTTGGTGCAAGGATCCCGGGGCCATCACCTACTTCCAGCCCAAAGTGGCCAAAGGGACTTAGAGCCTCCCATGTTCCAGGCCACCCTTCTGAAGCTCCATCCCTTTTGTGGCCACTCTCAAACCAGGAACACATCTAGGGTTGGCCTTAAGGGAAGGGACATTCCTGTGGGACAAAACCAAGGCTTAATTCACAAAATGAAGCTGAGTTCAGGCTACTGAAGGCACAGGAGCAATGGGAGTTATTAAAAGTGTGTGAGTGGTTGCATCAGATGCACATGATCACTGGGAGGCTGTCTTGGGGCCAACACTTCAGGGGTACTGATCCTAGGACCAAGACAAAGAAGGATAAGAGCCCTCAAGGGGAATGAATTCCCAGGGAATATTATAAGAACCAAATCCCTTGAGGTTAGCACCATGGGCAGTGCAAGGCCTCCACCCTCTCCTGTCACCACTGCAGTTGGAAAAGTGAGTCCAGGACGCAGTCCAGGTCACTCACTCTGCAGGATAAACTCGGAAGCCTTTTTCACATGTACAGCCATTAAGGTATGCCTCTCATCCTAACCCCTGATCTGCTCTCCTCTCAGCGAGAATGACCTTCTCAATATAAATTGGCTAAGTTCATCCTCAAGATATAATTCACATACCATAAAATGCACCATTTTAAAGTAATTTTAACCATTCAGTGGTTTTTAGTATATTCCCAAGCTTGTGTAACACGACTAATTCCAGAACATTTTCATCACTCCAAAAAAAAAAAAATCTCATATCCTTTAGCAGTCACTACTCATTCTGTTCTCTCCTCAGTCCCTGGAAACTACTAATCTACCTTCTGTTCTGGACATTTCCTATAAGTGGAATCATATAATATAATATATTTCCCTCTAAATACTGCTTTCACTGCATCCTATAAATGTTGGAGTATTGTGTTTTTGTTTGCATTCATTTCAAAGTACTTTCTAATTTCTCTAGTGATTTTTTCCTTTGACCCATTTCTTGAAGAGTGTTTTGTTTAATTTCCACATATTTGCAAAATTTTCAGTTTTCCTTCTGTTATAGATATCTTCATTTCATTGTGGTCAAAGAAGATACTTTGTATGATTTCAATCTTTTAATATTTATTATGAATTGTTTTATGGCCTAATATGTGGTCTGTCTTGGAGATTGTTTCATGTGTACTTGAGAAGAATGTGCATTCTGCTGTTCTTGGGTGTTCTATATACATCTTTTAAGTCTTGTTTATAGTATTGTTCAAGTCTCCTATTTCCTTATTGATCCTATTCCAGCTCTCTTGGTTTCTATTTGCTGGAATATCTTTTTCCATCTTTTTACTTTAAACCTATTTTTGTCTTTAGATCTAAAGTCAATCTTTTGTAAGCAGCATACAGTTGGATTACGTTGTTTTAATCCAGTCTTCCAATCTCTGTCTTTTAATTGATGAATTTAATCCACTTACATTTAAAGTGATTACTGATAATAAGGGACTTACTTCTTCCATTGTTCTATTTGTTTTCTATATATTTACATTGGTTTCCATCCCCACCCTCAATTTCTCCAATGCGTGTTTTGTTGAGGTGTTTGGGTTTTCTTTTTTTTCAAGTGTACCATTTTGGAAGGCAGCTATGCTCACCACTATACCACCAAAGCATATTCAAATGTACCATTTTGATTTTCTCCTTATTTCCTTTTCTATATATGTTTTTTTCTTAGTAGTATTATGGGGATTACAAGTAACATTCTAAATTTATAACGATCTCATTTGAATCTAGTCCAAATCTAGTTTGATTCCAACTTAGCTTCAATAATATATATTAACATAGCTTATATCCCACTTATTTCCTCCATTTTTATGTTGTTATTGTCACAAATTACTTCTTTATACATGTGTGCCTATTAACATATATTAATAATTATTATTTTATGCATTTTTCTCTTAAACCTATAAGAAATAAAATACAATAATACTAGTTTTCATATTTACCTATGTAGTTACCTTTACCAGTGATCTTTATTTCTTTGTGTGGCTTTGAGTTACCATCTAGTGTTTTGTTGTTGTTGTTTGTTTGTTTTTGTTTTTTGAGGCAGAGTCTTGCTCTGTTGCCCCAGCAGTGGCATCATCATAGCTCACTACAACCTCAAACTCCTGGGCTCAAGTGATCCTCTTGCCTTAGCCTCCTGAGTAGCTGGGACCACAGGTACATGCCACCACAGCCAGCTAATTTTTCTATTTTTTGTAGAGATGAAGTCTTGCTGTTGCTCAGTCTGGTCTCGAATGCCTAACCTCAAGCAATCCTCCTGCCTCGGCCTCCCAAAGTGCTAGGATTACAGGTATGAGCCACCATACCTAGCCCATCTAGTGTCCTTTTGTTTCAACCCAAAGGGCTCCCTTTAGCATTTGTTGTAGGGCATGTGTACTAACAATAAACTTCCTTAGCTTTTGTCTATCTGGGAATGTCTTTATTGTTAATACTCCTTCATTTTTGAAAGATAGAATTCTTGGTTGACACGGTTATTTTTTTCCTTTCAACACTTTAAATATATCATCCCACTGCATTCTGGCCTCCATGATTTTTTTTTAATTTTTAATATGTGTATATAATAGCTGTATATACATATATAGGATACTTGTGAGGTTTTGGTACAGGCATACAATGTGTATTAATCAAATCAGAATAATTGGGGTATCCATTATGTCAAGCATTTATCATTTCTTTGTGTAAGGGACATTCCAATTCTATTCATTATTTTGAAGTATACCGTAACTTATTATTGACTATAGTCACCTTGTTGTGCTATCAAATATTGTTCATTATATGTATCTAACTATATTTTTGCACCCATTAACCATCCCCACTTTATTCCCCATGCCTCTTTCCAACCTCTGGTAACCATTATTCTTCTCTCTGTCTCTATGAGATCAGTTATTTTAATATTTATCTCCCACAAGAGTGAGAACATGTGAGATTTGTCTTTCTGTGCCTGGCTTATTTCACTTAACGTCATGTTCTCCAGTTCCACCCAAGTTGTTGCAAATGACAGGATTTCATTCTCTTTATGGCTGAATAATATTCCATTGTGTATATGTACCGCAATCTCCTTATGCATGCATCCATTGATGGACACTTAGGTTGATTCCAAATCTGGGCTATTGTCATTAGTGCTGCAATAAACGTGAGGGTGCAGATATCTTTTTGATATGCTGATTTCCTTTCTTTTGGATATATACCTAGCAGTAGGATTGCTAGGTCATATGGTAGTTCTATTTTTAGTTTTCTGAGGAACCTCCATACTGTTCTCCATAGTGGTTGCACTGTTTATATTCCACCAGCAATGTACGAAGGTTCCCTTTTCTCCACATCCTCACCAGCATTCCTTATTGCCTATCTTTTTGATAAAAGCCATTTTAACTGCGATGAGATGATATCTCATTGTAGTTTCAATTTGTATTTCTCTGATGACTAATAATGTTGAGCATTTTTTCATATACCTGTTGGTCATTTGTATGTCTTCTTTTGAGAAATGTCTGCTCGGATCTTTTGTTCATTTTTAAATCGGATTATTTGATTTTTCCCTATTGAGTAGTTGGGGCTCCTTATATACTCTAGTTATCAATCCCTTGTCATATGGGTAGTTTGAAAATATTTTCTCCCATTCTGTGGGTTGTCTTTTCACTTTGTTGACTGTTTCCTTTGCTATGTTGAAGCTTTTTAGCTTGACGCGATCTCGTTTGTCCAATTTTGCTTTAGTTGCCTGTGCTTTTGGGGGTATTAGTCAAGAAACCATTGCCCAGACTAATGTCCTGAAACATTTCCTCAATGTTCTCTTTAGTAGTTTCATAGTTTCAGGTCTTAGACTTAAGTCTTTAATAGCCTTCATGATTTCTGATGAGAAATTTGCTGTTAATTCTGTTGAGACTCCCTTGAATGTAACACGTTGCTTCTCTCTCTCTCTCTCTTTTTTTGTATAAAGTGAAAGCAAAATTTATTCAGAAACTATAGAAAGTCTACTCCACAGATAGAGCAGAGGCTAGTTCTCCCTGATGAAGAGAATCAGCCACTTGCAAAAACTATAGAAAGTCTATTTCACAGACAGAGTAGAGGCTGGCCCTCCCTGCAGAAGAGAACTGGCGAGTTGCTTCCTTCTTGCTTTCAAGATACGCTCTTGGTCTTTTGACAGTTTGATTGTAATGAGTCTCAGTGTGGATCTCTTTAAGTTTATACTGTTTAGAGGTCACTGATCTTCTTGGATGTTTAGATTCATATCTTTCAGCAAATTGGGAGAGTTTTTGGCCATTATTTCTTCAAATATTTTTTTATGACCTCTTTTTGCTCTCTTCTCCTTCTAGGACTCCCAGAATGTGTATGTTAGTCTGCTTGATGGTTTTCCATAGGTCCCTTAGACTTTGTCTATTTTTTCTTTATTCTTTTTCCTTTCTGCTTCTCAAACTGGGTAATATCATTTGCCCTATCTTCAAGTTCGCTGATACTTTCTTCTGCCTGATCAAATCTCCCACTGGACCCCTCTAGTAAATTTTTAAATTTCAGCTATTATACTTTTCACCTCCAGAATTTCTATTTGATTCCCTATTATAATTTCTATCTCTTTATTGATATTCTCTACTTGTTCGTGTATCAATCCCCTGATTTCATGTAGTTCTTTGTCCATGGTTTCCTTCTATTTATTTGAACATATTTAAGACAATTAATTTAAAGTCTTTGTCTAGTGAACCCAATGTCTGGGCTTCCTCAGTGATGGTTTCTATTTCTGTTTTCCCCTATGATTGGGCCACATTTTCCTGTTTCTTTGTATGATTTATAATTTTTTGTCGAGAACTGAACATTTTTAATGTGTGTGGTAACTCTGGAAATCCCTTTCCAGAGATAGCAGTCGTTACTTGATTAATGCTGCAGTCATCTATTTGGTGATTTTTCCAAACTATTTTGCAGAGACTATATTCCTTGTCTTGTGTGGTCATTAAAGTCTCTGATCCATTATTTCCATACTCAGCCAGTGAATTGACAGAGATTTCCTTAAATGCCTGGCTCCAATAAGATATGAAAGAAAGGAGAAAAAAAAGTCTCTGTCTTTTTCAATCCCCTCCAACTAAGTCTACTAGAGAAGCCACTTCAGCCCATGAGAGTTAAAACAATGGCCAGTGTCTGTGCTATCCTCTCAGTGATCAGAAGCAGCAATCGAAGTGCACAGGCTCAATTTTTGGAGAGCAATGTTTTGTTGCCCACCCTGACACCAGCAAGTCACACAAGCATTGCAAGCTGCCATCCCCAGGGTTGCCTGCCATGGTGCTAGGGGTTGGGGGGTGGTAGCCATTTACAAAATGCCAAAATTTACTAAAATTTACCTGCCTCCTTTTTTCATCAAACACTCCCCAGAATGCTGCAATTTTTTGATTAGACTCCAGAGTTCTAAATTGTTGCTTCAGTCATCTTCCATGATGTCATCCCATTAGCTATCTTTATGTTATAGATTTCTAACTTAATTCCACTGTGATCTGAGGACACACTTGGTATGATTTCGGTTCTTGTAATTTGTTGAACTTTGATTTCTGGCCTAGTAGATGGTCTATTTTGGTAAATGTTCCATGTGCATCTGGAAATGATTTTGGCAGTGGTTGGGGGCAGTGTTCTATAAATTCTAATTAGGTCAAATTTGTTAATTTTTTTGCTCAAATCTTTTTTATCCTTTTTTTTGTTGATTTCTCTTGTCTTATCAATAACTGAGAGAGATATCTTTAAATTTCTCACTATGATTGTAGATTTGTATATTTCTCCTTTACTTTTGGTTTTACTTCTCATCTTATTTAATGATAAATGTTCTATTTTTAATGATTCTTTTACAGTTTATTTTTTTATAAAATAATCTATTTTATGTTTTGTTTATTTATAAACATATATATAAATATATAATTCCTATCAACTGAGACAGTATCTATTTATGATCCATATTAAAATATAAGGAAATTGCTATGTCCCCTTTTCCCAGCTCCTTTCCTTCTCTTCTGTTTTATTCCCCAGTTTTAGTTGTTTATACTATTTTTCTTAGTTGGTCTAATGGTACTATTAATTCTTTACAAAATGTAAGTTAAACTCACAACTTCATTCCTTGATTTATCAGCTTTAAACAATGAAAAAAGAAGAAATTAGTTCTAGTTCCAGTTTTGGAACTAGACTAGATCTCATTATTTTCCACCTCTCAACTTTTCTAATTATGTTACTATTTCCACCTCTTTCTGGCTTGTAACGTTTACATTATATGTTGAAACCATAATTTCCTCAACTGTTTAACCTTAAATATACTTAACTAGGTTTAATGCTCATCATCAGTACCTTTAGCATGACCCCTCATTTATCTTTTGATAGGCTGAAATCTGTCCCTGGTGTTTTCTTCAAAAGAATTGAGCGGGAATATATTCTGTCCATTCTTACATATTTAAAAATATTTTTGCTTTATATTTGAATGGTAGTTTGTCTGGATATGTGTGTAGCACAACACACTCTTTTCTGAGGACAGTATAGACATTGCCTCATTGTCTTATAAAAAGTAGATTTCTTTTCTTTATAAAGTACCCAACATTTGTTGTTGTTGAAAAGCCTAAAGCTGGTCTTGCTTTTGTCCTTACAGGTGGTTTGATGTTTTTCTCCTCTGTATCATAAAAGCCTATCATTATCTTTGAAGTCTTCGAACTTTACTAGGATTTGTTTCATTGTTGATCCATCTGCATCAAATTTCCCTGGGATGATTTTAGGAAAATAACAGTGGTGGCATCAGTATAAGTCTTTCATTATCCCAGAATCCCCAAATTAAAACAGCAAAGCAGCAATGTTCTGGATGTGATCTTACACTATAATTTTACAAAATGTTACTTGTATGGTTTGAATGTGCCCCCCAAATTTCATGTGTTGGAAACTTAATCCCAATGTGGTAGTATTGAAAGGTAGAGGCTTTAAGAGGTGATTGGATAGTGAGGGCAGTATCATGGGAGGGGAAGTGGAGGATTTAGAATAAGAGGAAGAGAGACTGAGGGAGCACACTGGCACACTCGGCACCCTCACCTCATGATACCCTGTGCTGCCTCAGGACTCTGCAGAGAGTCTCAGCCAGCAAGAAGGTTCGCACCAGGTGCAGCCCCTCAACCTGGGACTTCGCAGCTTCCATAACTTTAAGAGGTAAATTTCTTTTCTTTATTAATTACCCACTTTCAGATATTCTGTTATAAGCAACAGAAAACAGAGTAAGACAGTTACCACCGGAGGGAACTGGGCAAAGTATACCATAGGTCTCTCATTATTATTTCTTGTAACAACAGGATGTCAATATACAATTATTTCAATAAAAATTTCGATTAACACTAACAACAAAACAGTGGATTAGGACTGAGGAGACATGTGCACTCGTGTCAACTCTACTACAAATCAACTGTATGACCTTCGGCAAGCAACTTAAACTTAACGTTTTCTCAACTTCAATTCCACAGTCTCTAGGATTAAACTAGAAAAAACCAGAAGAGAAATAGATAGTAAAATTAAAATCCATGGGCAACATTTACCATAAAACTAAATGACAAGGTATCCCCCTGGACCCCAACAAGCAAGTGAGGGAAATCCATGCACTAAATCCTACTCACTATCAGCATCTGTGAGAGAGGAAGCAGAGAGAAGCAACAGGGGGCCTGATGCATCTGAAAAAAGAAGAAAATCAAAAGTGGCTGACAGGTATTCTCTGGAAAGCATAGCAGGCCAATTTGAAAACAACAATTAAAACTGAGAGTGGTTCTTCCAAATTCAGTGGAGGGTGAGTAGCCAGGGGTTAAAACTGAAGGACTGTCGTAGTCTAAGTCACAGGCACTCTCAAGACTGACAAGCCAGAGCCTCCAGCCAGCATGAACCCCACGCTGAAGAGGGAGGGTCACAATTGATCCACATGGGCACTATCAAGACAGGGTACAAATAGAAGATATAAATAAAAAGGAATAGGACAGAGCTAGTAAATCTCAGAAAGCAAGTCACTGTATTTTTGAATAGTACATTT
>CAUYSK010089800.1:0-28912 GCA_963575035.1 Avahi laniger
TTCTGCCATGTGATTTTAAAGTAATAAGATCTATGTTCATGTTACAATTGAATAACTTCCAAGGGTTAAAATTTGTTCACTATGTAGACCTAGGAATACTGATAAAATTTCTTATCCTGCTTAAAAGACAGTATGAACCATATTATTTGGCAAGTAAAGTCAGAGAAATAAAGATGGGTTGGATAAGTCCATATAATTCTCATAAAAAGGAAATATTATTAATTGAAGCCATTCTAAGAAAGATTAACAGCAAAGTTTAAGTGCTTGAACATTTCCCTACCTGGGAAATTGCCTTGATTCTAAGTGAAAGCCTAGCATCACAAGAGAGTTAAGTGTTGGGATTCTGAGACCATTTAGAACTGAGTTCAGATCCTATGCCTAAATTTTTCTAGCCAAATGATCTTAATAAAGTTATTTATATTCTTGACACCTTAGGGTTTTCACATCTATAAAATGGGTCTAACAGAAGTAACTACCTAATAGAGTTGTTGAGGGAATTAAACGAAAAGTGTCTTGTAAAATAATTTAGCACAGTATCCAGGATAGATATATCATGGTTGTGTGAAAATATATGCACTGAACTTCTAGAACATCCTTGAGAATAGGGATTTCTCTTTCCTAAAGGAGACTGGGCACAGAAAGGCAGGGGCCCAGGCACAAAGAAAGAGAGAAGAAAAGGTGAAGTGCAAGAAATCTAAGTTGTTGCGATAGCTGGTGTAGAAAAGTGTATACCAGGGCACAATGAAGAATGCCATGTGAACAAGAGAATGTATGTTTAAGGGAGCCTAGAGGATGAAGATCTCTGAAAGGTATGACTATGCATTGCATTTCACATAAGGAACCCAGTGCTATTACAGTCGGTGGGTAGCGAATGCCTTTGTTTAAAGGTTACTGGAAGCGATTTAAAATGAAGCTACTTTCACTTTGTACTAGTGAGATTAATCCACGTTTTGAGCCGCTGTTTTCACCTCTTCATTGTTTACCAGGTTTTAGTCTAATTGGACTTGATTGGAATCATGGGAAGCCACTAATTAAATGATTAGCAATATCAATAACAGCAAAGGGAATAGAAAAGGAAGCCTCTTATTTTTAACAGGCAGAACACCGATCCTTGCTGGCTGAATGAATAGAAGTTAATTGAGGAGTGACACTGGATAACAAATTTCTGAAATGTCTATTTCCATGCTCTTATTAAAGGGCACATTTTCTGGAAGCTAGGAACTATACAAAAATTATAAATACCGACAAGAATTTTTTTCTCCCCTGCTAATTGAATTAAAACCAATTCCTACCTTAGAATGTTTGCAGACACCTTGCTATTGATGATGTCTTCTACTGGATACCGCACTTAACACTGGTTGTGTTCCATCTTTGCCACTGACCTTTAAATTATTCTAATCTGCTTTTATTTACAAATGTGGTTTCTCCAAATAGGCTTTGAATAGAACAATTTTAGATACAATAGCAGTACATCTAATGAGTACATCTCTTCATAAGTGTAAAACAAGGAGATACAATCTTACTGAAACTTTAGTATCACTGTTCAAATTAGTCAGCTAGGACAAAGATCGGTACCAATGAAAAAGCAAGTAATTTTTCTGCATTGTTCATGTAAATGGTGCTTAATAAACAGACTCAAGCAGAGAAGGGAAAAGCATACTCCCTGAGTATCTTCCTGCTGTTATAGCTTACCAACACCAAAATGGCTTATATCTGGAACACAAATAATGCCATTTATATGGTACATTTATTGACCTAAAATGTTCACCCTCTAGCTCAAGGTGGGCTCAGTACTTTATTCCTGATGAACAACCCAAGTTCTTCCTTGGAATAGATGAGCTCAATGTCAAGAAGATCACATGTATCTATATTAGGATTGTCTTGCTGACTGCTGAAACAGATATACCTAGTCAGAGCCTAGACAATACCTGGTTGTTCCTTTCCTTCCTACTAAAATTTAATCCAAAAGGGACTCTGAATGAAGACACAGGAATCCTTGATAAAGTTACTTACATTCCAGAAATCTAAGGTAGTCCTTTTAACGACTGTATTTTGCTTTCATCTTTACATTTATTTTGGACATTCATTTCCAAATTATGATTTAACTTTTGAATTATTTATCTTCCTTGGTGTCAGAATACCTAACACTTACATGGAATGCCATCGTTTCTAAAGTACATTGAAATAATCACTGCATATTCCCTTCTGACCATATCTCCTCAATTCAGGGAAGGAAATTGAGTAACATTGTTTAGGGTTGCAGTCCTCAACCTTCAGGCTGTGGACCAGTACCGGTCCGTGGCCTATTAGGAACCGGGCCACACAGCAGGAGGTGAGCAGCGGGCAAACAAGCGAAGCTTCATCTGTATTTACAGCTGCTCCCCATCGCTCTCATCACTGCCTGAGCTCTGCCTCCTGTCAGATCAGTAGTGGCATTAGATTCTCTCGGGAATGAGAACTGTACTGTAAACCGTGCATGCCAGGGATCTAGGTTGCGCAGTCCTTATGAGAATCTAATGCCCAATGATTTGAGTTGGAGCTGAGGTGGTGATGCTGACACTGGGGAGCGGCTGCAAATACAGATTATCATTAGCAGAGAGGTTTGACTTCACAGTAACTGTAATGTGCTTGAATCATCCCAAAACCATTCCCCCACCAGCTCCACTTCGTTGAAAAATTGTCTTCCATGAAACCAGGCCCTGGAGCCAAAAAGGCTGGGGACTGCTGGTGTAGAACACATGATCTGAAATCCTGCAAACTAAGCTCAAATACTATCTCTGCACTTTCTCTCTGTGTGACTTGAGGGCACGTTATTTAACATCTCTGTACCTCATGTCCATACCTGTGAAGGAGGAATAAATATATTATGGACCTAGGAGGTTATCGTAAAAATTTATAAAATAATTCTTGTAAAAACACTTAGAATATTGCCTGGCCCAAATCAATTACCTTATAAATGTTAGCTGGTTTACTACTCTGATTACTTCCACTCTTCTGTGAGTTCTTCCAGGGCATGGTAGCAGGTCACATTTATCTCAGGATCCCCAGTGCCTATCACAGTGCCTGGCATATAACAGGTGTTTAACAAAGAACTGTGCCACCCTTTTACAAATCGACAAATCAAAATTCTACTACTTTGATTCTTAAGGTGGAGCCAGAACAGGAAAACTAATTTTTGTATTCAAGTGCGATGTTTTTCCTGCCATAGCTATACTCTGTGGTAAGTTATTTATTTTGTCTCATCCCCTGGACATATTCAAATGCTCAGCAATAGGAATGACCAGTCAATATTTGCTGGATTGAATTTTCTCTTTCAGATGCTTTTCTCTAGTGTTGCAAAATAAAGCCAAAGATAATTGGCTGTTTCACTATGTCTCTCTCGCATTGTTTCTCAGGGCCCTCTATTTTTTTTTTCTTTTGTAAAAAATATATCTGTATTCTTTTAGCACAATTGTTACAATGATAACAAAACAACACATTTTAAAGCAAGACATACTTTTTTCAAATAAAATCTTTCATAGAAACCAAGTTTTATAACACATAGAGAACAGTTCTGGGATATCTCCAGGGATTTCAAAAGCAAGAATCCCGGAGCCTTGAACTCACCATGGAGCTGCTCTTCCTTTCAGTTTCTTGCTCTCTTCTCCTAAGGCCCTGGGGCAGTTTTGTTGAACCTTCAGGATATCAGTAAGCAACGTTTTAAATCCATCACCTTGAGCCCAGTAATTTTGGATGCTTCTGGATGCAACCTCTATTTACCTAACTTCTTTTCATGTATTAGTGGAACTGTGTGTATTTGAAATACACAAATACAGTATTATGGATCTTTCAAAGTGGCTTAACTAAACACTCAGTGATAGCCTGGCTAAGCCAGACAGCAAAGAAACCCTAACTTCTTTGCAACAAAAGGGGCTGATAAATCTTCCCATACTTTTAATCTTTTTTTAATTAAAGCTGCAGTGGCTAAACTGATTAATCAACATGAAGTCATAAAACTTAAGCTTTCATGTCTTTTTATTTTACAAATGGCGCATGTGTGCATGTGCATGTATGTGTGTACATATGTATGTGTGCGTGTGTGTGTGTTTACTGATCTGAAGGAGAACACCAATTTAACCTTTGCACTCATGTTATTTTAGTTTATACATGTTAATTCAGTTCTCTAGCAATATATTTCCTGACTCTTGTTATGAAAACAAAACATCCCGTTTTTGGAATTATTAATATTACATAGTATGCCTTACCAGATATTTTCAAAGCACGTGTTTACGTAAAGGCAAAGTTTCTCAATCTTATATATCTCTTTAGCCATTTAATTTGAGATAGTCTTCTTATTACAGGTTATATGCACCTCAAAGTTCAAATTAGGCCCAGGAAGGAGACATGATAAGGCCATTTGGTGATGATGAAGGCAAATTTTCTTTACTAGAGCTAAAGGTAGCTGAAGATTCTGAATGCAATTTTATGCAATTTTCTACTGTTTAGTAAGTGTATATAGAGTTAGTGAGCTTACGCAATATGTTGCACAGAGATATCTGGTCTTCCGAAAATTTAATTAGAAACAGTGAATTTTGTTATTTCCATAAAAGTTTAGAATAAAAAATATATATTACTGTAATAATTTCTTTCTTGTGAAAAAATATAACTCAATATGTCTCTTTTTTTTCTTTAGGGATTTTTTCCTAGAATGGCTGGCCATTATAAATGTGAGTGAGCTGGTCTATGTGTAATTATGTTACCAATATTGTACACTGAAGAAAGTCAGAAGGGAATTTTCATAAGGAACCTAGATGATTATATGAAAAAATAATAATGATAATCATAAACTATTAATAGAATACTAGAAAGTAGATATTTAAACTAATGTGGACATGTAAATAAAATAAATTCAAATTGAAGTTCATTTACACAGTAATTGTATTATAGATGTTTTACATGATTATGCTAATTTAAATATACATTTGAGGCTCTAACTTAGGCAACATTCTTATTTTTAAAAAACATGGTTTCAGGGGAATTTCAGGAATACAGCCAAGTTATGTCAACAAATACTAGACTAGCAATAATTAAAAAGTAGAGAAAGGAAATAATAAGAGGGAAGACTGCATTTGGCATGACCTCTACCTGTTCTGTGTCTCTCAGATCCTGTGGGAATGTAGGTGTCTATTTCAAGGCCACGCTCATGTTTATTTCCATTAAATATTATGCCTGGTTATCTGCAACAGTAAATCCTCTCCCAGCTTCTAGTGAAATCTTAAACATAGTTTAGTATAGCCAAACAAATGAAACACAGAGTATGGAAACTCTTCTGTATAATTCACTGATTATTATAAATATGGCTGGCTCACTAATTAACATGACAGTGCCCATTCCCAACCTCTCTTCATAGCCTGTGTCTGCTACAGAGACTGTCTAAGCTACCCATCTTCCCAGACTCCCTTACAAGTTGTCATGCTCATGTGACACATTCCTGGCCAAGGGGATTTAAGTAGGTGTCAGCTGATGACTGATAAAGCTAGTGCTTTCAGATCAATGGGACTGATATAGTTAGAGCTAACACTTCCCTTCTCCCTTCTCCTTGCCTTAAGCATGGATGTTATGCCTGGAATTGAGTCATCTTATGAACATGAGTGCAAGATGCTCACAGAAGATGCCAAATCATGGCTCTAATGGGGTTGATCCACAAAACCAAAATAAGTTTTTATCAATCTCCAAATTTCTTGCTATGCGAGGAACTTAAGCCTTATTTGTTTAAGGCAGTGGTAGTTTGGTTTTCTGTTACAGAAGGGGTATCTATCTAATATATCTGTTGACAAATTATCCATTCATCATCCATCCACTGCACTTTAGAAGTAAGTATTTGTGAATACTTATAACTCAGGCTTTTCAAACACTCAGGTTTAAAAATCCAGTGAACTTGCTTATTCTCTGCCTCAATTGCAAAGGAAAATGAAAGTGTTAAATTCAGAATCCTAGCCAAGACAACTAGAGTGGAAGAAAATGAAACTTTCAAATTCACTAGTTTCCAGCATAACATTTTTGTAATATTGTTAATAGCACAGGCAATACAAGTTTATATATAAGTAATCCATTTGGATGATAAATTTGAAATTGTCAAATATGTATATTTGTTAGTACAGCCTTTACATGTGTTGACCATAAAGAAAATAATCTTCTCTCAGGTAACCTACTGCATAGAAGTACAAATCAATACTCCTAATGCAGAAACCATTTCAGGAAATATCAGAAGCTATCAATTGTCAGCTAATTGGAAGATCGTTTTTGTAAGTGAATGGCTATAAAATTCTGACTGTTCAAATCACTGTAATCATTTTATTTGTCCTATTCTCTAGAGAAATCTTAAACAAACCCTGCAGTGATTGCTTTGTTATTTCAAATCTGCTTAGTAATTTTCCAGTGTATTAAAAGACATTCAGTGTTGACACTGTTGGGGAAAAAAATCTGGGCATCTGTCTGATTGAACTGCTCATTTTCAGTCAACTTAATTGTTCTGTCTTAACACAGCTGCTATTTAAACAATATCACACTTCCATTTTTTTTTAGTTAATAATTAACTTGATGGAATCATACATCTCTGTTCAACTTGAATAAATATCAGAATCATTTTCATATTGTGAAAATTGTGCTAAGCCAAATGAAATGACGGGGCTTGAGCTAGTTAGTGTCAGTCACGTAACTCAATTTCATGACCTCCTGAAACAAAGCAAAACAAATCAAAACAAAGAGCCTAATTCCTGGACTATATAGCAATTTATGTAATATTGGAAAAATAACAAAAGAAAATCAATGGATGTAAAATATTTTTCCCAAGACCTTGAACAATGTTTTATATTGTGAAATGCACAGTCAGTACCAAAGGCTGTCAAAATAATCTTCCTTGTCCACAGTTTTGATCATATTCTTCCCTTTTTCAAACCTCCAGGGCTATCTGTCACATTTGATATCAAATTTAAATTAATCTTACTGCTTTGGGGCCTTCTATCTGCCCTTGTTTGCAATGCCTTTCTTAATCTCCCTTTCTTCATTGTTCATTTGCTAGAGTCCTAACTCACAGGATTCTTTACACTGCAAAGTAATTGGACGACTGATGCATTAAAAGTCAAAAAGCGTGGAATTTGAGCAAAGCACATGACCTCACTGAGTCCTTTGCTTCTTGCCTCATGGAAAAATATCAAGAGCTACGAACAAATATTTTTCCTGACTATATTTTTCTGTTGTCATCATTCATCCTTCTATGAGTACTTCCAAACCTACCGCACGCTCTTCTTCCTTTCAAATAATTTGTCAGATATGCTAAACAGAGGATCGGCAGAAGAATTGCAAGGTAAATTTGAGGTTCTGGGGAAAGATTTAACATTTATTGAACAACCAGTCTATTTATGATATTACTTCATTACTTTATTTAAGAAGTATTTGCAAATACCGTCTATAGAAAAAGGTAGTCCTTTTCCTCAAAGACTAAACACTGGTTCTACTTTCTATTGCTTAACAATTTGGTATTTGTTTGTTTTCTTTTGTATTGTATTATTTCTTCGTTTTTAGTTTTTAAATTTTTTCCTTGTTTTACATTGTTGCTGAAGATCAGGAAATTGGTCTCTATAATACCGTCTTCAACTCCAGTCCGTGCCAGTGCAAAGTTACGACTGGTAGATTGAGTTAGAGGGCATCATGGGCATCCACTTCTCCCGGGCTTGCAGAGATCCCAGGAGGAAAAACCGTGAAACTCTTAATAATTCCTTTGTTCTGGCACTTGTGGTTCATAATGTCACCATCAATGACAAAAGCCCTGATCGATTTTATCCATTGAAGACATCAGAACACCATGCTTCAAGTGTGAGTATCCTTAGTCAATTCCCTGTTTTTCAATTATTATTTATACTTGTTGTGTCCAATTTGTCTCCTCATATTCTCCCTTGAATTTATTCAGTCAAAAGCTCCTCTTAGCAAGACTGATAATCACTATGACATTGCTAAATTTAAGAGATAATTTTAGTCTATCTCTTACTTGGCATCTCAGGAACATTTGATCCAGTTGACCACACTCTTTTCTTTAATTCATTATTTCCTTATCTTCCAGCACACATTTTACTAATTTTCTTCCATTCTCACTGATAGCTCTTCTTATTCTTCTTTGCTTGTTCTTTGTAATTTTTCCCACCTCTGAACTAATGTCACCCTAATGAATGACTCAGGGTTCAGTTCATGCACCCCATTATTTTTCTATTGTTACTTATTCTCTCGATGACCTCATTCAGCCTCATAGCTTTAAATATCATCAATATGCTAACAACTTCCAAGTCCATCTCTATGATCTGGACATCTAAGGTTTATATAAACTTCCAAGTTCATCTCTATGTTCTTGACATCTAAGGATCATATCAAACTCCTCTTCAATATCTAATAGGCCTCTAAAACGTAACATGACAACAGTCAAACTTTTGATGATTTCTCTATATCATTTCCATTTGATCTTTCTATCTCAGTTGGTGGCAAATCCCTAGTTTCAGCTGTTTCCACTATGCTCACACCATATACTTTGGAGTTATCCTTGACATCATTTTTTCTTTCACAACCCATATCCAATTTGTCACAAGAGCATGTTGTCACTACCTCAATATTTATCAGCATCTGAACCATTTCTCATCCTTTCCACTTCTATCTTCCTGATACAAATTCCAATCTGTCCCATCTGCATCATTAAACTAATCTTCCAGCTAATCTGTTCTCAGTAAGAACAAGCCTGCTAGAATCAGTCATGACTTTCTCCCGTACTGAGCCTCCACTACCTTCTCTTCACTCTCAAAATAAAGGTCACATATTTTACATGGCCTGAAAGTCCTGATCCTCTTCTCCCTCCTTCTTCCCAAATGGATTTCTCCCAGATAACAGCATGGCTCTCTCCTTCATCCCATACTCCTGTGGAATGTGTTAGTGTAATGGTTCATTTTGTGTGTTAACTTGTCTAGACTATGGTGCCCAGTTGCTTGGCCAAACAACAATGTAGACGTTGCTGTGAAGGTATTTTTAAGATGTGATTAACTTTTAAATCAGTAGACTTTGAATAAAGCAAATAATGTGAGTGGACCATATCCAATCAGTTGAAAGCTTTAAGAGTAATGCCTGAGGCTTCCTGAAGAAGAAGAAATTCTTCTTAAAATTGCAACATATAAATCCTGCCTGAGTTTCCAGACTGATGTTCCACAGAATTTGAAATCAAGACTAAAGATCAACTTTTGTTTGAATTTCCAGCCTGCTGGCCTGATGCTCTATAGGTTTTGGACTTGATACAAACATGTGAGCCAGTTCATTATAATATCTCTCTCTGTCTCTCTATCTCTCTTTCACAGATAGATACATAGATAGACGGACAGGTGGAGATGGATATAAATCTTTATATGAGAGAGGTAGAAGGATTTTTGACAAATAGAAAAGTAGTCCATGTGAAGAGGAACAGAAAGAGATTATAAGATGCTGGCCTTAAAGACTGAAGTGGTGAGGCCACAAGCAAAGAAATGCCAGCAGACACCCAGAAGCTAGAAAAGGTAAGAGCAAATTCTCTCCTAGGCTCCCAGAGGAAGTGCAACCTTGTTAACAACTTGATCTTGTCCCAGTAAAACTTATTACAGACTCTAGGCCTCCAGAATTGTGAGAGAATAAATTTCTGTTGTTTTAAGTCACCAATTTGTGGCCATTTCTTATAGTAGGCACAAGAAACTAATGTAACAGTCACCGCATTATTTGTAGGAGATACGTTTCAAGACCTCCAGTGGATGCCTGAAACTGCAGGTAGTACCAAAGCCTCGATATGTGATGTTTACTTTTATACATTCGTACCTATGATAAAGTTTAATTTATAAATTAGGCGCAGTAAGAGATTAACAGTAATAACTAATAAGAAAGTAGAACGATTATACAAAATATTATAATAAAATCTATGTGAGTGTAGTGTCTCTCTCTCCCACCTTTCTCTCAAAATATCTATTGTACTGTATTTATCCCTTTTGTTCTTGTGATCTATCAATATGATAACCAAGACAGCTACTACCAAGACAGTGACTAACAGTGGGTAGTGTACAGAGTGTGGCTGCACTGGGTGAAGGGATGATTCATGTCCCAGGGAGGACAGACAATGCAAGATTCGATCCTTTACTCAGAATAGTAAGCAATTTAAAACTTACAAATCATTTATGTCTGGAATTTTCCATTTCATGTTTTTGGACCACAGTGAACCATGGATAACTAAAACTATGGAAAGTAGATAAAGGGGAACTATTGTACATGTTTTGGTGTTGTTTTAGGAAGTGGGATGCTACTATAACAAATATCTACAATTGAGGAAGTGGCTTTGGAATTTAGGAATTGGGAGAAGTTGGAGGAATTTTGAAAAGCAAGAAAAAGTCTACGTTAATTTGAACAGATTAAAATATAAATGTTAAGGGCTCTGCCAGTTAGGAATTGGGAAGAAGTGAGGAGTACGGTAGAGAAAGCTTCTTTAGACAATAGAATGATGATATGTACATATATATGTATATATATCATCACAAACATAATAATGCTGTTAGAAATATGAACGCCAAAGGGTTTTCTAGTGAGGACATAGAAGGAAATGAGGAACATGTTGCTGCAAGCTGGAGGGAAGGCAATGCTTTTTATATAGTGGGAGAAAACTTAGCTTAATTGTGTCCTTCACAATTCAAAAGCAGAATTTGTAAACTATGAACTTACATGTTTAACTGCAGATATTTCTGAGCAAAATGTTGAAAATACATCCTGGTTTCTTCTTGCTGCTTATAGTGAAATGTGAGAGGAAAGAAATAAATTGGGAGAGCAAATGTTAAACAAAAAGAAACCAACAGTGGTTTGGGAAATTCTCAGCCTATTCAGGATGCAAAATATTCTAAAATTATGAGATTCGATATTAGAAATTTGTGCTCTGGTCAGAAGGCCAAGGGTATGGCTGGACATCCTTTTGCTGGTGCTTAAGAGATTAAGCATGTGACTCGTGGATGCACTTAACCATTTCAGTAGAAGTCAGGAACAGAGATGAGATCATCCAGGAAAGATCTGTGGAGGACCCTCTTGTCTGACAAGGTAACACCCTATGACATACATAGGAGGCTCATAAAGTTTTTGGGAATATTATACCACCGGAAATACCATCAACCTGGACTGAAAGAGACAGAGATAAGGCGAAAAGAAAGAAGACTGTTGGACTCTCAGAATTCTACAGGCAGGAAACAGGCTGAAATGACTGCTCAGCTGTAAACATGTGCTATGCTTCAAGAGAGAGGAAGAATGACTCCAAGGTTGGTAGTACTGCAGGCCTAGAGGTCAGAGGCCCAGGCCTCAAGGGTGGAGGTACCAGCCCAAAGAGCAGAGGTATGGCCCAAAAGAGCATACCCTTGAGCCACAGAGGATCACTCCTAGTCTTTATAAACAATGGAGTTTGCCTGATTGAAATTTGAAATTGCTTGTGACTCTTCCTTATCTTCCATTTTTCTCTCTATTAGAACGGGAATGCCTTTAGCTATTATCCTCTTCCTGTCTCACCATTTGTATTTTGGTAACATGTTTTCTAACTTCACAGGTCCAGCAATGGAGAGAAATGTTGCCTCAAGATGAATCATACTTAGAATCTCACCCATACCTGATTTAGATAATTTAGATAATAATATTTGGGAATTCTGAGTTGATGATATTATAATAATTTATTATAGCAGCCACAGGAAACTAATACAGTGAGGAATACTCCATTTAAAACCACAGTATCCTCCCATGCTCTCTACATATTTTCCTGCTTTATTTTTTCTATGTCTCTATATTACACATAATTATATTATTTTAAAAGTAAAAAACTGATATTCCTATTTTTTAACTTCATTTTTTAGTTATTTGTCTCCACCATTATAATGTAAGCTCCATGAGGGCATCAATTTTTGTCTGTTTTTGTTTGTTCGTTTGTTTGTTTTTCACTACTGTGTCCCGAGTGTCTTGAAAAGTGGTACTAGTACATAGCACGTGTTCAAAAAATGTTTTTGAATGAAGAAAATTTTAGCTTTCCTATATGCTCACATAATTTGTCTGTTCATCCATCCATCCACCCACCCATCTATCTCTCTGTTAATCCGTCTAACCTCCTATGCATCTATGTAGCAAACATTCTTTTACTCATTAGGGCCAGGATCTGTGTGGAATATTTTATATTAAGCAAGACTTAGTCCAAACCTACAGAGTGCTTTCCTCTTGATTGGGAAGACAGATAGTAGTTGAACTATTAAAATACAACGCCATGAGTATTACTAATGGGGAAACAAAGGATGCAGAGGAGCAAAGGAGAATAACATCTACTCTAGATGAGAAAATCTTCAGGGACTATTTTCTCATTATATAAACCTAAAGTATCATCTTTCTTGCAACCAATGAATAATGGAAAGCCATAAAGAGTTCTAAAACTCAAGTCTGACTATATCATTGTGAAAAATAAGTATTTGCAAGGGAATAAGCATTTGCTTTTAAATTCATTTCAGCCTAAAGCATACAAATCCTTATATAAGTAGAGGTGTGTGAGTCTGACTATTCACTCAAATCTTCCTTTTAATTCCCTAGAATAAATGGCCAGTCCAAAGCACTATATTAAAGACAATACATAATACTTTTGACTTTCTGTAGGTAAATATCCTGAGTTAAGAAGGAAGGTATGTGTATTTTCCTCATGTTTATATTTTTCCTGCCCACAAAAAAAAAAAAAAAAAAAAAAAGATGAAGAATTAGAGCAGAAGGAGGAGGAGGGGAAGAGGAAGAAGAAGAAGGAGGCAGCATCATTTTAAAGTCAGGCAACCTGTAATATACTTTTGCATTTAGAAAGTCTGGGTTAGGGTACTGAACCTGGCACCTGATAGTTCAACGGATTTGGATAGGCCACTTCACACATCGATGCTTCCGTTTATCATCTGTAAAATGAGTTTGATAGCATTTCCCTTGCTTACCCAAGGGAGAATTATAAGGACCAAATAAAAAGTTGTGCATTCTGATTCAAGCAACAGAGACGGGGGAAAAAAATTGTACAGATAGTTTGAAATTCTTAATTTCCTTACAAATATGTTATTTTTATAAAGATATCTTATTGAGATTCTACCATGCGCCAATCACCATTTACAGTTATTTCAAAATCACAGAATATTCAGGGATTTGCAATTGTGAGAACTGAGGGCATCAGATGTTCTGCTTACAGACAGAGGGACAAATATATGGTTTTAAACACAGAGCAAAAGTGGCATGATAGTGAGTATGTAGTGGCATAAAAGAGGTGTTTTACACTTTGAAAAGAACAAAAAATATTCGGATAATGGAAATTCAATGTCCTAGTCACAGGCAGTGGGGGATTTTTTCAGACCTGTGATAACAGCAAGTGGTTCTTTTAAATCTGAAGCTGGTTTTAATTCCGTAGTTATCACCATTCCCAGGTAATGAGTAATAAGATCCTTTTCCCATCTGGCATTTTGTGGCTGAGAATAGCAGTAGCATAAGGTGAAATGTCACTGGTAAGAAACAGTGGTTTATACCATTTGTGAAATATGATCACAGACTCAAATGTCCATGGTGACATAATATCCCAGAAAATATTCTAATGCAAATGAACCCGACTCCATGGGGTAGTGAAAAGAGACTAACGTAACTAATTGCCTATGTTGCTCAACTTCTTGGCTTTTTATTTTTTTTATTTATAAAATAGAAACAATAACTCCATTTCCCAAAGTTGTTTGAAGAATTAAAAGTATGTGAATGTCCTTTAAGTTGTGACATGCTATAGAGAAGTTTAGTTGTAACTGCTGTTTTTGTAGATTAACTCAAAAGTATCTTTTCCCCCCCATAACGGCAAATGAAACCTTCCTTAACGAAGTTGCATTGTGCAGTCACAAGCTTCACGGAATGTATCAGTGGTGTGGTAACAGTAATCAAAACTACCTTAAGGTGGTCTCTGTAATTTTCACAAAAGGACATGTGAGAAAATATTGTGAAAATATCTGTGCTGGTAACAATGTACCAAATAGGCTTCAAGTCCATTTTCAGGTGCAAAGTCAAGTGAGGACTGACAGAAAAGGAAACTGGAAGAGAACAATTCTTAGGACATCTGAACATTCCGGATGTTTGGGGATTCTTATTCATTGTACAGAAAAGATTATTATTCCTTACGGAAACTAAGCCAACTGAAATACAGGTTTAATATTTCGACAGCTTAAAAGGAAAACACAGGTTCTCCTTCCTCTAGCTTTTCAGAAGCTACCGAGGAAAATTTTGCTTTGCTGTTTGACTTAATCCACTGAGTCTTGGGCACCGAGATCTGTGATCATTCATGCATGAAAGAAATAGGCCAGAGAATTTCAAAATTTAGAAATTTAAAAGAAAATAAAAAGAATTCTATCAAATGATACCACTGCATTGTGAAGTCTATGTTTTAAATCCCATGGGCATTTCTGGCATGCGGCTAAGATGCTTACATGCAAGACCCAGCCTTCATGGAGGTGGAGGAGGTAGTCAGAAGCTGCCATGGGAGAAGAATCCTGGACAGTAAAGGGTAGAAATTTCTGGAAGAGTTTGAATCTTTCCTACCCACTGTTGGCAATGTTCAGTGGTTGAAGGTTTGGGTTCTGCCATCACATTGCTGGGGCTCCCATCCTGGCTTCCACATTCATCAACTGCATGGTGTTGGGCCTGAATGGAGATTACAATGATAACGCATTCCTCATAGGGTGGTTTTGACAAATACCTGAAGCAATAACACTTTTAAAACAGCCCCTAGCACAAAATAAGCAAACACTAAATATCAGTTACTACTATTATAACTAGTACTGTGATGACAACTGCTATAATTATCATCATCATTGTCATTATTAGTACTATTATTTGCCCTGCATGTGAAATTCTTTCTACAGAGAAGTCAAAGTATGGGAAGAAAACCAAATTTTATGCTATCTCTGAAAATAAAAAAGGCTTTTTGCAAAGCCCTTCAAAACACTTAATACCATGAAATTTCCCAGGATAAAGAGGCTGTATACCTTAATGAAGGGAATATATACTTTTGTTCTTATTTTAATTAATAGCAATAAACCTGTTTCATTCTGAATATATTCTTATTCAAGAAGGAAAATAATTTTCAACAGAGGAGACACTTGAGGCTCACAGCTTAGGCAACGTTTAACCATCATTACATCATTTTCTACTGCCTTGTGGCCAGTCGCTTCAGAACTATAGATTCAAAGAAAAAGTCCTCTTGTTTAGGAAGCAAAGACTTGTCCTACAGTAATGTGTGAGTCAGCTGTCCTGCTTCAATGTGCAGGCTTGAAGGGGAGGGAATGTCCCTCCCAATGCTTAAAAATCAGGATAAGAATAATTATGACAGGTAAACGTAGTAACAATTTATTTAACCCTTTATACAGAACAGATTGATGGGTTGGCACCCAATGAACATAACATCATTTAATTCCTCCAGCAATCTTAGAAGATGGGTTTTATTAACCTCGTTTTACAGCAGAGGAAACTGAGGCATAATTTGGTCCCATCTTTGCAGACGGCCAAATGATTCTCAGAACTGAGAGCTCTATTCAGGCTTCTCAAAGTCCCTCACTCTTTTCACATGAAGCTTCCCGCAGCCCTCCTTCCTGCCCATCTTGCCTTTGGCCCTTTGCCTGAGGGACCTCCTTCAAGCCTCATCACAGTGCCAGGAGGTGAAGTATTGTCATCTGCATGTCATAGGTGAGAAGACTGAGTCCACACAGAATCCCCAGAAAGCAGATTTGGCATTCACTACCAACAACACAATAAATGTTGTCTTATAGCTTTTGATTTTCTGGTGGTGAAGAATGTCTTCCTTAAATTGCCCATCAAATGTGATGCCCATCTCCTTTTAGCTAGTAAACCTTTTCTTTGCCAGGGAAGCAGCAGCGCGTGAAGGCTGAGTGCCCAAGCTCTGAAGTCAGAGCGTCTGCCTTTGAAGCAAGGTCCTATCGCTTACCAGTCGGTGAACGTGGAAACTTTCATCTTTTGGAGACTCCATTTCCTCATCTGAAAACAATGACCTCTGAGAGTTATTAGGAGGATTAACTGAGGTAAGCATTGGGAAAATGCCTGAGACATAATAAACACTCAAAAACATTTACTATTGTTGTTATTGCAGGCCCAGAAGATGCTACAATATGTTTTCTCAACATGGTCCTTATACCCCTGCCTCAGAATCTCACAGGGGAGGGTACCTCCAATGTTATGCTAACAAGCTCGTTGTGATTCAGCAAGCCCAGGTAGGGCCTGAGATTTTACTTTTCTCACAAGCTCCCAGCTGCTGCTACTGCTGCAGAACCAGATCACACCTAGGAGCAAAAAAAAACTAAGGTACTTTATTAACTGCACGTCCAGGGGCCCTGCCTCAGACCTAGCAAATCAGAACTCTGGGGAGGAGACCCAGGAGACTCCATATTTAACTGACTCTCAAAGAGATTTTAAGGCATGCAAAAGCTTGAGAAGGCCGTGAGGGAGGCTTCGGTTGGTTCTATTAACATTATCTGACAGTGCAATTCACGGGAGACACAGCCTGATCGAATTCCTGATTCATCATCATGACTTCAGGGTAAAATGCTTCTGATGCTAAGACACCCTCATCCCTTTCTGTAACAGAGGTAATGAGTTAATTTTCCAAACAGGGTAAGTAGATAATCCTTCTCAATTGACTATAATAATTCACCCAATATTAAGAAGCATTAGAAAAGGCATCCATTTTGCAAGCTCAACTAAGCAATAGTTTTCTAGTACAAATATTAGGGGCAATAAAGAATTTCATTCAAGGCGGACAGCCTGAGTTAACAGTTTCTATTTTATATTGATGTTCTCTTCTTTTCCCTGTTTATTCAGCATTATCTAAATATAGCACCATTTAAAAAATTCTTTTGGTTTAATTCTGGATAGTTTAGTCTTAAAATTGCAAGTTATTGAAAGGATATAGGGGTATGCAGTGGACTATGAAGAAAATCTGAACAATCAATTTTTGAGTAGGTCAGTGACCAGAGCAGCTTACAGGGTGACCAACCACCCTAGTTTATCCAGGATGGTACTAGTTTTAACACCGGGAGTTCTAAGTTCTGAGGAATCCCTCAGTTCTAGGCAAATAGGGCCAGTTGGTCACCCTAGTGCAGATCTGGCAGTAGGTTTTGTGTTCAGCACTTAATATGAGTCAGATTCAACTGCTCTTGTTCTCTTTTGCCAAATTCCAGATTCCTGATAAAAATAATTTTATCAGATTGTCTCGGGTCACATGTGTCTACTCCTAGCTCAATCAGCTTCAGGCAAGGGACAATCTGTGCTACCTCCCCCTTCTCCGCAACCCAACCCCAGGCTGTCAAGGGCCCACTGCTGTGAAATAGAAACCAATTCCTAGAGAAGAGAGGATCCAGGCAATGACCCCAAAGGGAGTCTATTACAGTCTCTCAGAAAGAGTATCTGATTACTTTGTAAACTCACCTTTCCTTTGCTTTGCTTTTCTGAATGCGTTCAGGGATTGACCATGTAGTAAAACCAACTATGCCTCACTAGCAGAGGGCTTGGCTTGGATTTAATAGGAAACAACTAAAATATGACAGACATCACTGAGCACTTACTTTATGCAAATGATAGATAGATAGAATGGTAAATAGTTTTGTTGGAGAATCTTGTGATGTAGGTTTTATTGCCTAATTTTATCGCCATTTTACAGAAAAGGAAACTGAAGTTTCCCTCAGTTTTAAAGGTTAAGAATTGAAGCAAGATTTTCTAACCCTAAATCCATTGTCTATCCATGAAACCTATTCTTTCTTTTCCTCCCTCTCTTTCTTATTCTCTCATGTTCTCTGCCCCATCTCTATATATGGTCCTATGCATGATTGTCTTATAGACATTGTGTTGAATATGTTAACAGTTACATATTGCCTCAGGTACAATTGTGTACTCTTAACAGGATTTTCCATATTAGGCTCAGAGAATAAAAGACTTGGCTACATTGAACATTTATTAAATAGTGAGTGAAAATCTTTGATGCTGCAGCTTAAAGTCAAATATTTTAATTCTATATCTTTTCCTCTTTCCATCATAGCTCTCCATTAGACTTTTGAATGTCTCATTATCAGTTGCTTAATGCAGAAAGAACACTAACCCTGTTTTTACATCTACAATAATGGTGATGGAATTTCTTCTACGTCTTCTCTGGGCAAAGCATTTGCTAAGTACTTTATATGGTGTTGGCCTCAAACAAAGAAACTCAGTCACAGGCACATTAAATGATTTCTCCAAATCCATGCAGCTAAAAAGGGGCAGAGCCAGCATTTGAATCAAGATCCATCTGCCCCCAAATTCTTTGTCTTTTCCAGTTTGCCAAACTGTATCTTTGCAGTTAAAGCAAGATTTGCTCACATATTCTACAAGTCTAAGCAAGCAGCTTTGAATGGTGGTACATTATCTCACTATATTGAGGCAACTTTTCCTTGCTATGCTGTTACACATAATTATGAATCAATTATATGTCACCCAATTTGGTCCAATTTTTTATATTAATCTACTACCCACCTATATAGTTTCTTATTTTATATTTCTTTAAATAAACTAATTCTTTAAAATTAAGTCTTGCCCTAGTAATAATAGCCATGAAATCATAGATGTGATATACTTGTTACATAATTTCTAAAACACATTAAAATAAACATATAAATATTTTAAAAATTCATGCCCTTAGACATGTTCAAACCAATTTCCAAGAAAAACTGGTTTTCTCAGTAAGTTGCATGTTTGTGTGGTCAGCTAGCCTGATCCAGCCTCTATACCTCCAGGTAGATTTGCTCTTCTTTGAGTATTGTTGGATAGTTCTCATTTTACTCATGTGGCTGAGGCAGTTGTTCCATTACAAAGTCATGTCTACTCATTTATGAGATGAATTATATACTATGGTGCTACTGATGAATTTATAGATTCCCAAAGATCTCAAGATGTGTTGTTTAAGAACTCCAAGGGATATTTCACTCCCAGCTCACTCAGGGCTCTAGGATATCCTGAGCTTTTTCCACATCTTCGCTAATGAAACATTTCAAAATGAGTCAAAATTCTGAATCTGATGATCTTTTGTGGCTTTCGCACATCTCTTCTTCAATTGTATAAAAAAACATCTATTGTATCTAACTTTTCCCTTCTCATTCTCCTTCCATTTTACTAAGTTTGCTTCATAAAAGAAGTCTTTCATTTAGTGCAGTCCAGGTTTCTACCTTTGCTACCATGTTCATTTCCCACTGAATAAATCAGGCCTCAGCTTATGATCATTTGTCATCTGCTGCCTCTTCTCTGGGACCGCCCCTAGCAGCCTGACAGCTCTGGGCTGTATTCCATGATCTCTTTTAATTCCTTGTTGGTGGCTTTCTGGCCCTTTCTCTTTACCTTCCTGCCAGGTTTAATGCCGTTTAGCATGCCAGCTATGTTCTTCAAAATTTTTCCAAAATGAGATGAAAAATCAAATCTCCAGCTCCCAATTTTTAGTGAGCAATATTTTTAGATATCTTTCACTATTGCTTACTCTCTTAATTCCTTATCTTCTGAGCTTTTCCATCCATAAAAAGAACCCCATAAAATAATCAGAAATGACTTCATCTTAATAAGAAAGCTCCTCTGGTACTGAGGAGTGATGGGACCAGAAAACAGGGGAAGTTTAAGCAATGCAAGATGAGTTCATTCGCGCAAATAAAAATCACACAACCTGGCCAGCATCCCTCTTTCCTGTAGACCTACCTTTTCTCGAGAGTACGGACAGATGGAAGAAGCTAAGGTACGCAGAGTTGGCATATGGCAGACTCAGAATAAGGTTAATATCAAAAGCAAATGCCAAAGTCATGTGATATAAAGGACAACTACGGATGTTGTCCTTCATTGCTCCACGGAAAAAGGGAATACCTTCACAAACATTCTCTGAACCACGTACAAAAACACACAAAAATGAAATCATCTTTAATCATGCTCTTCAATTTTTTTTTTTTTTTTTTTTGAGACAGAGTCTCACTCTTTTTGCTCAGGCTAGAGTGCTGTGGCGTCAGCCTAGCTCACAGCAACCTCAAACTCCTGGGCTCAAGTGATTATCCTGCCTCAGCCTCCCGAGTAGCGGGGACTACAGGCATGCACCACTATGCCCAGCTAATTTTTTCTATATATGTTTTTAGTTGTCTGGACAATTTCTTTCTATTTTTAGTAGAGACGGGGTCTCACTCTTGCTCAGGCTGGTCTTGAACTCCTGAGCTCAAATGATCCGCCCTTCTCGGCCTGCCAGAGTGCTGGGATTACAGGCGTGAGCCACCGTGCCCGGCCCATGCTCTTCAATTATTGCCTGTCTTAGTAGCCTATCGCCTAGTTCCTTCCCTCCCTCTTTCACCCGATGAATTCATCCTATATACTAATGTCAAGGTAACACTCATATGAAGTAAAATGTCAAGGTCTTGCCTAAAATCTTCCACCTATCACTTAGAGCCGTGAGTACATCACAAAGAGTTTTGGATGATTGGCAAGAGATGATACAGGAAAAGGGGGGGTGCATTTACACCACACATCCATGCTGACAGGACTCACATCAAGTTCATGATCACTAACCTCAGAGAGACCTCAATGTTGCCGGGCCATCAGACCCAGTACTATAGAACATTCACTGCCCCACTCTCCTAGATTAGTTCCCGTTGTCTTGCACCTCTGGTTTCTTACACCTGTCTCATTCTCAGCCTAAAACTTCCTGAGAAAACAGAAGCATCCGAAGAGAACTTCCTTTTGCATCCATCACTGCAGATTCTCACCTACCTGAACGTAATCTCATATGCCCCCCTCATTCTGTAATATGGACTAACTGAACCTTCTAGAAAACACTAATTCCTCACCCGTGCACAAGACTACATCCCTTCTCACCTGCTCTAAGACACTGCCTAGCTCCTCTACTTCCTCTACATGTCCCCTACATCATCACTTTTGTCATCAATGCATGAACACACCATTCTCTCTTAACCATCATAATCACCGTCACCATCAAAACCTCATTTATCCCATTTTCCCTCCAGCCACTGCCTCAAACTCCTCAAAGCAGTTTCCATGGCCATTCTTTCCAATTCCTTTACTCCATAACCCTGTTGAACATACTTCAATCAGACTTTTACCTCCATACTCACCAAAACTGCTCTCTCTAAAGTCACCATTGATGTTTATTTTGCTAAATATCCTGGTTGCTTCTCAGTCCAACTCTTACCTGAGCATCAGCAGCTTTGGACAGGGTTGAGCACGCTCTCCTTCTGGGAGCATGTTCTTTATTTGATTTCCATGACATTGAACTGTCTTAGTTTCCCTACTTCTTCCCCCGTCTTCTTTGCTCCTTTGCTCTTCCTCCTCATCCCTACAGATTCTTAATAAAGCGGCACACCAGGGACTAGATTTGGACTTCTCTAGTCTGTCTACATTTACACTCTTGCTGATCATAGTCACTCTCATGGCTTTAAATATCATATATAACACTGACCACTCCCAAAAGTATATCTCCACTTTGGACCTTTTCCTTGCCCTCCAGACTCACATGTCCAGTTGTCTACTTGGCATCTCCACCTGAATGTCTATTGTGCATCTCAAACTTATCAAGTTCAAAACTGAGCTCCTGACATTTCTGATTCCCAAATCTCCTTCTTCAGTCTTCTCCCAGGCCAGCACAGGTGAAGTCTTCTAATCAGTGAGGTTAAACACCTAAGTATCATTGCCTTTTTTTCTTTCATACCCCACATCCAATTTATGAGTTAGTCCTGTCAGAACTTTTTGTCACCTTCCCTGCTTCTGCTCTTCTCCAAGACTTGTTTATCATAAGCTTAAATTTATTGCAACAACTTTCCAAGTGGTATCTCCACTTAAAGCCTTGTCCCCTTCACTCTCTTCTCTACACAGGTGCCAGAGTAGTCCTGTGCAAACACTAGTTGGATGATATCATTCCTCTGATACAACCCCCTGCACCCCATGGCCTCTGATCTCACTCAGAGTAAAAGCCAAACTCTCACAAAGGCCTTGTGTGATCTGGCTTCCTCTCTCTTATCCCTCAGACTTCCTTTCCTACTTATGTTTTTCTTCCATTCTTTCTGTTATAGCTCTTTTCAAAGTTGCAAGCATCCTCCTACTTTGGGGTATTTGCAAATACTGTTCTTTCTACCCAATTACTCCTTCCACCCCATCTCCACCCATCCCACATCAGCATGGTGTGCTCTCACCTTTAGTTTTTACCACAAAGTCCTCTTTTCAGGATGAATTTATTTAATTGCAGCACTCCTCGCCAGACCTCTCCCTTACCTAACTTGCACTTGTCACTACCTAATTCATGCTTGTCTTAGTCAGCTCAAGTTGCCATAATGAAATACCATAGACTGGGTGTTTTAAACAAGACAAACTTCTTTCTCATGGTTCTGGATGTTGGAAAGTAATATCAAGATGCTGGTTGATTGTCCAGCATGAGCTTTATTCCTGGCTTTCAGACATCCTTCTTTTTGCTGTGTCCCGACATAGCAGAGAGAGAAGGCTTTGGTCTCTCTTCCTCTTTTTATAAAGACACAAATCCCATTATGAGAGCTCCGCCTCACCCTTATGACCTCATCTAATTACCTAATTACTTTCCAAAGACCCTACCTTCAAATACTATTACACTAGCTGTTAAGGCTTTTTCACTGCAAGATTTCTTTGGACCTTTAATTTGACAATGCTGTTTATACATCTCCTGCAGGAGATCTGGGTTGATGAAATACCCAGTGCTTCCCACGCACATTTGATCACTGGGTTGTCAGGGAATTTTTTAGGATGTGTTCTTTAAACCCTTGCTAGTCATAATGTGGACCAGTGTGGGCTCACAAATTATTTATTACTTGTTTGAAATGAGAAAAATACAGGAATTACGAGTCGATATTTAGAAAATATTACAGCAATTTGACATTGCTGCCAAGAGCATTATCAGTAGATTGTGCTTTTATTCATTTCATTTTTTTTTGGTAATTCATCTTTATTGTGTTTCCCAAAAGTATCAGTTCATGACAGATTTAAAATAATAATTACAAAAAAAATCTCCTCCTTATCGCAGATAATTTCAGAAGCATTTCTTTAAGAGCAGACTTTAAAAAACATAGTTTAAAGTCCAAAAGTAGAAAAAAAGCACTTCAAGATCCGGCCACCACTTTTGTTTCTAGGCTCATGTCCTGACATATCCCCAGCTGCACCCTCTATGCCAACAAAGTCAACTTGCGCTTCTGTGCCCTACATTTATCCAGGTTGTTGATCTGCAAGCTATGTCTTTCCTTCCACACGTACCTGATGCACTCCATTTATCTTCCAAAATTCAGTTCAGAGGTTAATGGCTCTAAGAAGACTCCCCAGACTCTTCTACACAAACTTGGATGGCTTCTATGTGCCTCCACATCTCTCTGGTAACCTTGTCCTTAAATCAATGCTTCTCTCTCATTTTTAATACATTTTATTTTTAATTGATACCATAATTGCATATATTTATGGGGTACAATGTAATATTTCAATACATGTATACGTTGGGCAATGATTGAATCAGGGTAATTAGCAAATTCATTATCTCAAGCATTTATCATTTCTTTGTGACAAGAATATTCAAAATCCTCTCTTCTATATAATACATTATTGTTAACTATAGTCGCCCTGCTGTGCAATAGAACTTAAGAACTTATTACTCCTATCTACCTGTAACATTGTCCCCATTTACCAACTTCTCCCCAATTTCCTTTCCCCCTCCCCTCCCCAGCCCCTGGTACCCACTATTCTATTCTCTACTTCTATGAGATCAGCTCTTTTGGATGCCATAGATGAGTGATATTGTGCAATATTTGTCTTTCTGCATCAGGCTTATTTCATTTAATTTCCTCCAGTTTCATCCATGTTTCCACAAATGACAAGATTTTATTATTTTTATGGCTGAATAGTATTCCATTGTGTATATATCACATTTTCTTTATCTATTCATTTACTAATGGACACTT
Source organism: Avahi laniger (assembly GCA_963575035.1). Classification (NCBI taxonomy): domain Eukaryota; kingdom Metazoa; phylum Chordata; class Mammalia; order Primates; family Indriidae; genus Avahi; species Avahi laniger. The sequence goes on from CAUYSK010089800.1 coordinate 24,078, forward strand.
AGGTTGATTCCATATCTTGGCTATTGTGAATAGTGCTGCAATAAATATGGGAGTGCAGATACCTCTTCCACATACTGATTTCATTTCCTTTGGATATATACCCAGTAGTGGGATTGCTGGATCATGTGGTGGTTCTACTTTTAATATTTGGAGGACTCTCCATGTTTTTTCCATAATGGCTGTTCTAGTATACATTCTCACCAACAGTGTATAAGGGGTTCCCTTTTTTCCACATCCTCGCCAGCACTTGTTACCTTTTGTTTTGTTGATGATAGCCACTCGGATTGGAGTGAGGTGATATCTCATTGTGGTTTTGATTTGCATTTCCCTGATGATTAGTGATGTTGATTATTTTTTCATATACCTATTAGCCATTTGGATGTCTTATTTTGGGAAAAGTCTGTGCAGGTCTTTTGCCCAATTTTAATTGAATTATTTTGTTTGTTTGTTTGTTTGTTTTTGCTATTGACTTGTTTGAGTTCCCTTTCCTCCCACACCCACACCTCATTCCTGGGCAACCACTAGTCTACTTCTTTCTGTCTCTATAGATTTGTCTATTCTGGATGTTCATATAAATGGAATTATAAAATATGTGGGCTTTTGTGCTTATTTTATTTTACTTAGCATAATATTTTTGAAGGTTCAACCATGCTGTAGCATGTATCACTACTTTATTCTTTTTAATGCTAATGTTTGCTAGTATTTTATTGAGAATTTTTGTGTCTATATTTATACAATATATTGATCTCTGGTTTTTTATTTTTTTCATGATTTTTTTATATGGTTTGGTATCAGGGTATGCTAGCTCCTAGAATGGGTTGGGAAATATTTCTGTGTCATTTATTTTTTGGAAGAATTTTTAAAGAATTGTTACTAATTATTTTTTAAGTGTTTGATAGAATTCACCAGTGAAGTCATCTGGGTCTGGGCTTTACTTGGTGGGAAACTTTTAAATTGTTTATGAAATCGTTTTGTTTGTGATAGGTCTATTCAAATTTTCTATTTCACTTCGAATCAATAGTAGCTGTTTGGGGTTGTGTCTTTCTAGAATTTTGTTAGGTCATCTAACCTAATTTGTTAACACGCAGCTATTCACAGCATTACTGTATAATCCTTTTTGTTTCTGAAAGGTTGGAAATGATGTTTCCAGTCTCATTCTTGGTTTTATTAACTTGAGCCTTCTTTCTTTTTTTCTTCATTAGAGTTAGTAAAATTTTGTCAATTTTGCTGATTTTTTTCAAAGAATCAACCAAGTTTCATTGATTTTTCTCTATTGTTTTTCTATTATCTGTTTCCTCTATTTTTGTCCAAATATTTATTATTTTCTTTTCTATGCATGTTTTGTATTTAGTTTGCTCTTAATTTTATTGTTTCTTAAATTGGTAGATTAGACTATTGATTTGAGATCTTCTTTTTATAATATAGGCAGTTATAGTTATAAATTTTTATTTAAGAACTGTTTAAGCTGTATTCTATAATTTTTGATATGTTATATTTTGATTTTTATATATCTCATGGAATCTTGTAATTTCTCTTGTGATTTTTGAACCATTGATTATTAGGAAGTATGTTGTTTAATTCTCACGTATTTGTGAATTTCCTTTTTTATTTTATTGATTTCTAATTTTATTCCGTTGTGTTTGAATAACATCCTTTGTTTAGTTTCAATCTTTTTAAATTTACTGAAGCTTATTTTATTCCCTGGAATATGATCTATCCTGGGAAATGTTCCATCACAATTGCGAAGAATGTGTATTCTGATGTTTTTGTATGCAGTACTGTGTACATGTCTATTAGGTCTAGTCGGTTTATAGTATTCAAGGAAATAAAGGACTTGAACAATACTATAAACCAAACTAGACTTAATAAACATCCACATAATACTCCATAAAAAATAGCAGAGGTAATTTTAATAAGTTAATCAAAATTTATTTTTAATATTAATGAGTATATTTTTAAGTGCATACATCTTACTTATCCATTTTTCATAAAACTAGTATGAGTGACACCCCTGTACCATCAGAGAAAAAGTAGCTATTTTGGGTTTCTGTGATTCAGTATTTTGTGTGGTTTGTGAAATCACCAAATACTTTCTCCTAAGAGCTCTCTGAAAATTCACTTTGACAGGATTAATGGCACAGGGGTAGACTGCCAGATTTCATCTCCTGTTTTGAGTATAACCTCCTTGAGTGTACATAGAACGAGAGTGTTACTGCTTTCTGCTATGTTAGGAGAAGAACACACCCATTTATTTCATCATTCATGAACAATGAATGAAATGCCTGCTGCGAGCCAGACATGCAGAGTACTCACAGTAGGTTTTATACTTGGTTTTGCTATGACATAAAATAAGGAATCTGATTGCTAATGTCACTGACTGCAGCTAAGAGTGATAACTTGGCATGCTCAACAGGTGCATGAGCCTCCACCCTCCAGATCAAACTGAATTATGGACACTTTCTGCCCACAAGGTTCCCCAATATTTTCCTTATCTCAATCAATTCTTGACATGTGCAATAAGAATTGTTTTATCTAATACCCAGGCATATAAGCTTATATTTTCTCATTGTGTCTGGGGCAATGCCCAGTGTCCTAAGCTTCATCTTACAACCTCCCATCTTGTCTTTCGTTACAATGGCTCGTAGTCTTGGTGTAGAAAGATCTCTGGATACAGACATTTCTGAATACAAAACATGACACTGGAACTTACTAGATATATGACATTGAATTGTTTGTGTAACTTCTCTGAGCCTCCTCAGTCTTCTAATCCGGAGACCAGGCATGGAAACACTTACTTCACAGAACTGTAGTGAGGGTTAAATGTGATAAGGTGCCTGACACTTACTTGGCGTTCTCCACAAATGGTAGCTTCCAACGTACAAATAACAATTCTTGGCTCCTCACTCTGTGTTCCAGACTTACAGGCAAGTTCTTACCTGGGGGTTGAGTCTCATTCTGAAACCCAGCTGCTGACCTGGTCCTTCATTCTGTCTCGCACCTGCAAACAACTGGTACTCTTTTGGGGGTGGGGTGCTCCCTGCTCTGAGTCCTCTGGCTGTCGGCTGGAATCCTGCTGTGAATGGACTGACCGCCTGCTCACAGGCTGCTCGTGGTGATGATCATCCCGTCCCTGCGACATTCAAGTTCACCGTGCGTCTTCACATGGGCTCCTCTTCTCCTGGAGACGAGGATCACTGTCCTTGGACCTGTCCTGCCTAATTCTAATGCTTTCTGCTTTTCCCATTTGTTCAGGATTCAGCCCAGCCAAATTATGAACACTGAACTCCAAAGTCTTATCCACGATGTTCACAGTATGCAGTGGATATATGTGACCTGTGTCAAGATACTTCAGGGAACTCACAGTGACTCAACACTCAGTATTGACCCAGACAGTCCCCTAATCTAGGCCAGATGGCAAATGGATCATTAACCTTATTCTGATGGACTCGTTTTCCCCAAAATGAGCTGTGATAATTAATTATCTGGTATCTGGCATTTTATCAACAAATACCAACCATTAACGAACATTTTCCCTGCCAGTTCAATGATAATTAATTATCAGTGACAACCTGTGGCACTATAAGATTCTGAAATCACTTCAGAATTCAGAGAGTGAGAGAAAGTGAGAATAAGAGAGAAAGAATGAGAGACAGTGAGAGAGAAAGGTCAAATTATGCTAAGCAGTTTTAATATTAAGTGTACAAAGGATTGCTTCTGCGGTGTCCTGGAAACCCCATCCCATTTACAGAAATATCCCAGTTAACTTCTCCTAATGTGGCTGTCATGGAATATTGAGAAAATCAACATACTTCAGAGTTGGTGGAATCTTTTCAAGAAAAATGCTTCCGCCCTCACCTCACAGTCGTAGTATCCTATCCCAGACACTGGTCAGTAGAGGTGGAGTAAATTCATCTAATCCTGGCAGAGATAACATATCCGTCACCATCCTTATATGGCATCCTACACCTTAAAAGGAAACAACCTCTCTTTCCCTGATCCCAAAGCTTTTCAGAATGATTAAAATTCTTTTCTAAAATGGATCATGACAAAATAAAAAAAAAAAAAAACAAGAAAGAGAAAGGAAAACAAACTTGATACAATGACTTTTCTTCGGGATTTTGACGTTATTTTAATTTTTATTACCTAAAAATTATTAACTTCTGCAATAGGATTAGTGCCCCATTGGGTACATGGTAGGGATTTAAGGCATTTTGGTCTGTTTGTTTAAGAAGGCTAAGTGTGGCCGGGTGCAGTGGCTCACGCCTGTAATCCTAGCACTCTGGGAGGCCGAGGCGGGTGGACCGCTCAAGGCCAGGAGTTCGAGACCAGCCTGAGCAAGAGCGAGACGCCCGTCTCTACTAAAAATAGAAAGAAATTATCTGGACAACTAAAAATATATATAGAAAAAAAATTAGCCGGGCATGGTGGCGCATGCCTGTAGTCCCAGCTGCTCGGGAGGCTGAGGCAGGAGGATCACTTGAGCCCAGGAGTTTGAGGTCACTGTGAGCTAGGCTGATGTCATGGCATTCTAGCCTGGGCAACAGAGTGAGACTCTGTTTCAAAAAAAAAAAAAAGAAGGCTACGTGAGGAAATGTATGATGGTTTCCTGCAGGCAACAGTCAATAAAATGTAGGAAATGCTTTTCCAGCTTGAGGATGTTCTCCTTCCCTGGATTTGGATCTGCTGTTGGAGCCATACACAGCCTTCTTAGTTGCTCACAGACATTGTGCCACAACATGTTCAGCTGCCTCAGTGGACTGTGACAATGGAACCACTTGAGAGTTCCTGGGTTTAGACAAAGTGGACAAACTGGCCTCAAAACAAAGACCATCTCC
>CAUYSK010089801.1:0-17433 GCA_963575035.1 Avahi laniger
TCCTAGATTATGGAGCCTGAGTCTGAGACTGTGGTATTCCCCCCACCTAGCACATTATAGGTAATCAATAAATATTTAATAAATAAATGAACAGCATGTGACAAACCAAGGAAATAATGAATACATGGTGTGTTTGGACACCCTTGCATGGTGGCATTGGAGAGAACAGGGAGAGTTTTGAATGGAGTGAACCGTGGTCCTTGGACATTAAACAGTGAGGTGAGACTTAAGTATTCACACCTGGTGATCAAGACAGTAGAAAACCATTTTTTCACACTTTTTGTATTACGATAAAAAATATATTACACAAAATTTGCCATTTTAACCATTTTTAAAAGTATATAATTCAGTGGCATTAAGTTCACCATGTAGTACAACCATCCCCACTATATATTTCCAAAACTTTTTCATCACATGACAGAAATTCTGTAACCATTTAACAAAAACTCCCTATTCTCCCCCTCCCCCAACCCCTCGTAACCTCTAATCTACTTTCTGTCTCTATGAATCTGCCTGTTATATTAATAGATGTTTTGTAGAAGCGGAATCCGACGGTATTTGTCCCTTCGTATCTGCCTCACTTCACTTTGCACGACGTTCTCGAGGTTCATCTGTGTTGTAGCAGGAGAGCCACTTTTAAGCAGAGGCAGCAGCATCTCAGAAAGCCGGAGTGAGCAGGTGCATGTTGGTGTTAGGCACCCCGATCCAATTGCTGAAGCACTCCGCTGACTTGTTTACTCTTGTGTAGAGCCTTTAATACTTTCTAGTGGCTAGAAACCTAAACATATCACAAATGTGTCACCAAATTTTGATCAATATCTATCAATAGAACTTACATTTGCAGCTGGGTGCAGCGGCTCACACCTGTAATCCTAGCACTCTGTGAGGCTGAGGTGGAAGGAAGGATTGCTTGAGGAGTTCAAGACCAGCCTGAGCAAGAGTGAGATCCCTTTTGCACAAAAAAATAGAAAAAATTAGCCGGGTGTGGTGGTACATGTCTGTAGTCCCAACTAATCGGGAGGCTGAGGCAGGAGGATGGCTTGAGACCAGGAGTCTGAGGTTGCAGTGAGCTGTGAGGACACTAGCCAGGGTGACAGAGCAAAACTCTTCTCAAAACAAACAGAAAAGAATTTACATTTGCTATGACTGAGGGCACACATAGTTTGTAGTGAAACCTGGTAGACAGCGATATGCGTTATAATGACATGGTGAAACATGGGGTACAATTGCTGGGAGAAAGGAGAGAAGTAGTAATCGTCAAGATGGAAAACAAGTAAAGAGTGTGGTACCTGCAGATGCTTTTACAGGTGAGCATTGTTATTCTGCATGGTCATGTGGTAATTGTCGCTTTCTTATTCACTATTGCACAGAGCCTATTATGTTTTCCAGTAGCTGCCCGGACAGCTAGAATTGGAGAGCGTGCTACATATACAAAAAATTGAGCACTATTATACCTAAGGTCATAACACACTCATATTTAATTTGTGAAAAATCAACTCTACATGCCAGAGACAGAGAAAGAATAAAACAGCTTTAAATTATGCAAGTGGTTCTGATTGCCATTTCACGCAATGAGCTTATGCCCTGGAGTTGTTGTGCTCCGGGAAATATGCATCTCTTTTCTGTTTCCATTGTGTGATCTTGAGCAAAAGCATGAGTCTGAGAAGCCCTGCTCTGATAACTTCCTCTCATGCCCGCTGAAGTAGGAAGGTAATTGCTAAGAAGGTGCACTCACTCCCCACCCCTTATGTTTTCACAGAGGGACTACAGCTAGACCACTGTATGTTATATCCACCTAGGAAGCTTTTTTAAAAAAGGCGTTTTATAGTTGGCCCATCCCTACGATGGGCCAATTAAATAGGAATATCTGAGGTTGAACCCAATTGCTGATTTTTTAGTCCCCAGGTGATACTAATTCACAGTGCGAGGCATGAGGACCGCTGAGCTCAACCTGGCCTCTCCCGGCTTCCCCTCATCAGAGAATCCTCTTCCTCCTCTTTCAATCTGCCTGACCCGCGGAGAGGACATTTTCGTCAGTTTCCCAGCCCTGGGGTAAACTTAGCACGGTAGTCCCTGCCAGCAAGAACACCGAGAAAGTGTTAAAACGAAGTACTTTTGACACAATATGGTCATGAAAGAGAAGCTACTACTTCATCCGAGGCTCAGATGAAGAAGTATCAGTGTATTCCGAAGTCAGCCGTGTTGGACTTCCTGACAGACGGTGTATCGCTTTTCAGTGTGGCATATCTCAAATATATTTTCTGTCATAATTTTGAGCACACATGATTTTCACCTTATGCACTGACTTTAGAACCTAACTCCTCCTCTGATTCTAGATTCATCTTCACTATAGAAGACAGTGGAAAAGCTATAGCATCCGGCAAGATTTCTTGGATGTTATGCTATTAAGATTTTGGGGTTACAAATAGCGAAAACCAACTAGAGATAGCTCAAGCTTAAAAAAATATTGGTTGAGAGTATTTTATAAAAATCTATATCCATACATGCAGGTATAAAGATGCAAAGGATAAACGGGGTGCTTTCAACTTAGACTTTCCTCTAAGTGTACCTCAAGCTATAATGTGCATACAAATCACCTGGATTCATTGTTAAAAATGCATACTCTTGTTCAGTAGGTCTGGGGTGGGGCATGAGATTGTGTTTCAAGTAACAAGCTCCCAGGTGATGTTTATGCCGCTGACCCTGACAGCAATTTTTTTTTTTTTTGAGACAGAGTCTCGCTTTGTTGCCCTGGTTAGAATGAGTGTCGTGGCATCAGCCTAGCTCACAGCAACCTCAAATTCCTGGGCTCAAGCGATCCTCCTGCCTCAGCCTCCTAGCTGGGACTACAGGCATGTGCCACCATGCCCGGCTAATTTTTTTTATATACATTTTTAGCTGTCCAGATAATTTCTTTCTATTTTTTTTAGTGGAGACAGGGGTCTTGCTCTTGCTCAGGCTGGTCTCGAACTCCTGAGCTCAAACAATCCGCCCCCCTCGGCCTCCCAGAGTGCTAGGATTACAGGTGTGAGCCACCTCGCCCGGCCTCCTGACAGCAATTTGAGTAGCAAAATTCAAATGCTATTTTGGTATCACCTGGTTCCTTCCCAATTTGAAATTCCTAAGAGGGGATGAGATTGCCGTCTAGCTTGGGTCAGGCATCCACCCTGAGATCCATCCGTTCCACTCAGGGGTGTCAAGTCATGAAACAGCAACACCCCCACCACTACCGCAGGCCTGTAATGGGCGTTTCCTGTGGGCCTGTTCCTGTGCTATCCATTTCAGACGTCTTAGCTCCTTTAATCCGCATATCGACACTTTGAAGTGAGGGAGGAAAACTGAGGCTTAGCCAAGTGGAGTGGCTAGTACCTGCTGGTCAGAGCTGGGCTTTGAACCGCACTGCCATACTCTGGAGCCCCTGTGCTCTACTAGCTTCAAGATTCGGCTGGGGATGGGGGATACCTTGGGTTTGTGCAGAGCCAGTTCCAAGAGGAAGAGGAATCACCGTCACCCCGGCAGCTGGCCTCTAGAAGCTTTACTATGTCAGCACTACATTAGTATTTGTGGGTCAACATAAAGTGGGGATGAGTTAGGGTACTTGAGTCTCATGATTTCCCCAATAAATAGTACCCCTCTTCCTACCCAAGTTCAGGAGAAGGACACCGGTCACATAGGGGACCAAAGCATATACAGCGTGGAGAGGTGATAAAAGCTGGGTCTGTGGGATGGCTTAGAAGCCAGCTCCTTGCCAGCATGCCCTGGTACCTGGTTAGAAACGCAGGTTCTGGGCCCCCCACTGCAGATTGCTGAGTGGGAACCTACGTGTTCACAAGGTCCCCCGGGGACGAAGGGGGTTAGGTTTCCCGTCACTACCTGGAATGGCACAAGCAGCTCTGGACAATGGCAGGACTCTCTCTCGGTGTTCTTGCTGGCAGGGACTACCGTGCTAAGTTTACCCCAGGGCTGGGAAACTGACGAAAATGTCCTCTCCGCGGGGCAGATTGAAAGAGGAGGAAGAGGATTCTCTGATGAGGGGAAGCCGGGAGAGGCCAGGTTGAGCTCAGCGGTCCTCATGCCTCGCACTGTGAATTAGTATCACCTGGGGACTAAAAAATCAACAATTGGGTTCAACCTCAGATATTCCTATTTAATTGGCCCATCGTAGGGATGGGCCAACTATAAAACGCCTTTTTTAAAAAAGCTTCCTAGGTGGATATAACATACAGTGGTCTAGCTGTAGTCCCTCTGTGGAAACATAAGGGGTGGGGAGTGAGTGCACCTTCTTAGCAATTACCTTCCTACTTCAGCGGGCATGAGAGGAAGTTATCAGAGCAGGGCTTCTCAGACTTTACCGTGCCTAACTCAGCGTCAGCTGAGGATCCCGGGCAAATGCAAGTTGTGATTCGGTAGGTCTGGGCTGGCACCTGGGATGCTGGTTTTCTAAGCAGCTCCCAGGCAATGTCTAAGCAGCGGGTACCACACTCTGAGTAGCGAGGAGCCAGAGCAGGGGTTCTCAGCATGCATGAGAACCACCAGGCACACCTGCTAAAATGCAGAGTCCCAGATTTCCCAGCTCAGAATTTGTGACCCTGTGGGTTTGTCAAAGGGGCCAGGAATCTTCATTTTTAATGGCCATTTCTGATGCAGGTGACTGCAGTGGCTGGAGGGCCCCATTTGACAAACTGGTCTAGAGTTTGGCAGTGGGCTGGAGAAGTTTAACGAAACCTGAGAAAGAAAAGAGAGGGAGAGAAAGAAGGAGAGGAGACAGAAAATACATTGGATCAATATTCTGTTCTCAACAGTCAACATCCTGATGCAGTTGAGTTATCTTTACTTCACTGTCATTACTCAGGATAATCGTGAATGAAAATTTCCCTCCCTAAGTGCTCCTCTCAAGAATCTGCTGAGTAGAGATTTTTAAAAACAACCAGAGCCTGGTAGTCTATACATATACAAAAACCAGAAATTCATTCTCTCAGTATTGGAGGCCAGAAGCCCCAAATCAAGATGTGGGCAGGATTGATCCCTTCTAGAAGCTCAAAGGGAAAACATATTCCATGCCTCTTTCCCAGCTTTTGGTGGCTTCAGACAATCCTCGGCATCCTTGGCTTGTAGACGCGTCACTCTGATGGCCGCATCCATCATCATGTGACATCTTCCCTCTGTGAGTCTGTGTCTGTTCGTCTAATAATTTGTCTTATTAAATAAAGATTGTCAGATTTGGGCAACTTTTCTTCTTCATTTGATGTATGTTAAAGGTTGAATTGTGTCCCCCCATAAAATCTGTTGGGATCCTAACCTCCAGTATCTCAGAATGTGACCTTATCTGGAAGTTAAGTCTTGACAGATGTAATCACATTAAAACGAGATCTTTAGAGTGAGCCCTAAGCCAATATTACTGTGTCTTTATAAAAAGGAGAACACAGACACCCGCACAGGCAGAATGTCATGTGAAGATGACGGCAGAGATTGGGATGATGCTTCCGCACGCCAAGGAGCACCAAAGATTGCTGGCAAACCACCAGAAGCTGGGCGAGAGAGGCCTGGAACAGAGTCTCTCTCACAGCCTTCAGAAGGACCAACCCTGCCAGCACTTTGATCTTGGACCCCAGAACTGGAGACAATAACTTTCCTTTTTTTTTTTTTTTTGGTTATTCAAATTAAGTGTTTATTTTTGTGCAGTGATAAATTTCACATCCACACAACTATCACTTGATGGGTTCCTGCAAGGTGCTGGAGACATCTTATTTTTATGAAATGAGCACAGAAGCTGCTGGAAGTCCACAGAGTCAACTCCCTCTTGGATAATAAATTTCTGTTGCTTAAGTCACTCAGTTGATGGTTCTTTGTTTACAGCAGCCCTAGCAAACGAATACAGGATGTATATATTAATACTATACAATTCCACAAGCACTTGCTGGAAAAGGAATTAGTTTATAAATTCTAAATTGGACACAAATTTAAATAAATTTGTCCCTGATTTCTAAGAGCTCACAATGTAGCCAAGGAGTCTGGTGGGGGAGAAATTCACACATACACCCCAGTAATCCTGAAACTGGTAGACTGGGTAAAGTGGTAGTGTTCTGGGAGGATCTATTTATTTGGAAGGGATCTAGGAAAATTTCACTGAGTAGAAGGTATGAATTAGAAATTGAAATTGTTCAAATCATGCAATCTCCTAAAAATCCATTCAACATGTTTGAATGTTTCACTCTTATATAATTTAAAAACTCACTCCTCAAATTTTTCTCAAATAATAGCTAAAGTTCAGGCTAGCCTTGAAAATATTTTCCCTTTCTCCATCTGCATGCAGCAACATTATTAGAAGAAATAATTGCTGACAACATATTAATATTTACTGAGCTCCAAGGAGTTGAAACTTGCTAATGTTTCAGCTCCAGGTAGGCAGCTTGATTACTGGTATTTTTAAAGAATGAATTTCACATGTTCTCAATCATTTTCATTGTTCTGTGATGGAAGCAAATCATTTGGGTTCAGAATATTGTTCTGCCAACGCAATAATTTATGTTGCCCGGAGCTGGAGATCTTAAAATAACAAATAACTTTTGCAGGACAGGCAACGCAGAACATCTAAAGAATTTTCTTTATTTTATTCCAACTCAAACATGTAAAATTTCTAATACTAAAGCATCTCAGCAAAGGCCAAAAGGGGCTTTGGTCAAGCCAGATGAAGGTCACATTGTCCCTTTGTCTTTCAGCCGAAGATACTAAGCCAATTTTCGATATTTTTTTGGCCCTTGTTACTCTATTAAAACCATTTACTGATCCTGCTCTGTACTCAGTACAGAAGCAGCAGACCAGATCCAGAAGATCCACAGTATTTTGAAATCATGAGCTCTATTTATCAAACCGTCTGGTTGCCTGGGCGATGGGGTGGGGTGGGGTTGGGGGGCGACTTGTCTGATAATATAAAAGACATGCGTGGGATATATGCATACTAAAAGGCATTTGTTGTTTATTTCAAACTCAAATGTAGCTGGACAGGTCGGGCGCGGTGGCGCACGCCTGTAATCCTAGCTCTCTGAAAGGCCGAGGCGGGCGGATTGTTTGAGTTCAGCAGTTCGAGACCAGCCTGAGCAAGAGCAAGACCCCCGTCTCTACCAAAAATAGAAAGAAATTATCTGGACAGCTAAAAACATATAAAAAAAATTAGCTGGGCATGGTGGCGTGTGCCCGTAGTCCCAGCTACTCGGGAGGCTGAGGCAGGAGGATCGCTTGAGCCCAGGAGCTAGAGGTTGCTGTGAGCTAGGCTGACACCACAGCACTCTAGCCCGCGCAACAAAAATTGGGAAAAAATAAGTGCATATAAGATTTTGTTAGGTATTGCTGAAACCTGATCCCAGCAGGGTTTTCTGAGTCTGCAGTGCCACCAGTTATGTAGGAGCGCCCGTTTGCTTGCAGCCTCACCAACAGCATGTGTTACCATACTTGTTAATCACTGGGAGTCTGATAAGTGAGAAATGGTATCTCAGTGTTGTTTTATTTGCATTTCTCTAATTAGGAGTGAACTTGAATGTGTTTTCATGTGGTCGAGGGCTATTTTCATAACCTTTTTTGTGAGTTGTCTGTTCCTATCTTTCCCCCATTTTTAATGGGTTTTTTATATTTTGTCTCTCAATTTTTAGAAGTTTTTTTTTTTTCTTAAATACACATTAAGGATATTAGCCCTTTGGTCATAGTATATACTGCAAACATTTCTTTCCGTTTGCTAGTTGTATTTTGATTATAATTTTGATTATAGTGCTTTTGCCATACAAATGTTAAAATTTTTATGTAATCAAATCTATTGATATTTTTTCTTATAATGCCTCTCTATTTTGAGTCATAGTTTTAAAAATTTCCCTGCATTGAGGTTGAAGAATAATTCACTATGCATTCTTCTTGTATATGTGTGGTTTCATTTTTATACTTAGATTCCCTAAGTATCATATTTTGTGAGATATGAATCTAATTTAATCTTTCATTCTAAATGACTACCCAGTTTTCACTGCACTGTTTATTACAATGTCTTTTCATTTGAGATGTCACTGTTATCATATACTAAATTTCCATACATACTTAGGTCTGTTTCTGGGCTTCATTCCATCCCTCCGGTCTGTCTATGTGTTTGCCATTACCACTCACATCAAACCATAGAGATTTCATAGCATGTTTTAATGTTGGTGGGATTAGTCTTCCTTGTAGTTTTTTGGTATTTTCCGGGCTATTATTGCATCTTTGCTTTTCTATATGAACTGTAGTATCAACTTGCCTAACTCCATAAAAATGTTTATTGATATTTTTATTGGGATTGTATTAAATTTATGCATTAACTTAGGGAAAACTAGTGTCTTTTTTCACTTACTAACATGTATTTTTAAATTTTTTAAATTTAGTTTTTTAATTAACAAAAATATTAGATGTTTATTATACACAACATGTTTTGAAATATCAAATTGTGAAATAGCTAAACCAAACTAATTAACATATGCATTACCTCACATACTTACCATTCTTTGAGGTGAAAACATTTAAAATCTACTCCCTTAGCAGTTTTCAAGAGTATAATACATTGTTATTAACTATAGTCACCATGTTGCACGATAGATCTTTTGGGTTTATTCCTCCTACCTAACTTTAATTGTGTGTCCTTTCATCAGCATCTCCCCGACCCCCGTCTCCCCTTCTCCAGGTAATCACCATTTTACTCCCTACTTCCATGGATGGGTTCAGCTTTTTAAGACTCCACATATAAGTGAGATCATGCCGAATTTATCTGTCTGTACCTGGCTTACTTCACTTAACATAATATCCTCCAGGCTCATCCATGCTGCCACAAGTGACATGATTTTCTTCTCTTTTAAGACTAAGTAGTATTCCATTGGTATATATGCCACATTTTCTTTATCCACTCATGGACACTTAGGATGATCCCATACCTTGGCTATTGTGAATAGTGCTGCAGTGAACGTGGGAGAGCAGATGTCTGTTCAACATACCGATTTCCTTTCCATTGGCTATATACGCAGTAGTGGAATTGCTGGATCGTAAGAACTGGTACCTTCATAATGTTCAGTCATTCTTTACAGGAATGGGGAATGCCTTTCCATCTGTTCAAGTCTTTCAGTTTGTATCTTTCAGAAGTGTTTTAAATTTTTTATGATTAGGTTTGTATATTATTTGTTACACTTATTCCTAAGTATTTTATCTTTTTGTTGGTTCTCTTAATGGGCTTTCTCTACCATAATATCCTCTAATCTGTTACTGTTTGTATATATTAAAGCTACTGATTTTTGTTTCTTAATTTTATATTGTATCACCTTATTAAATTATTTTTGTTAGTTGCCTCTGAAGAATTTTCTAGTTATGCTATCTGCAAATAGACTAAATTTTATTTCTTTTTTACCCTTCTTATGCCTCTAATTGATTTATCTTGTCTAATTGCATTGACTAATACTTTAATATAATTTTTAGTAATAAAATAGTGGGCATATTTGACTTATTAGTGATCTTAGTGAAAACACAAAACACTTTTAACATTTTCCCATTAAATAAGATGTCAATTTTAGGACTTAGATGCACACATACACATGTGCACACACATACATAGACATGTACATACACACGCATATAAAGAATTTCTCATTTTCTATTCTTTAAAATTTTTTTTTTTTAAATCATGAAGATTGAATTTTGTCAAAGCCTTTTTCGACATGTATGGACATACTCATGTGATTTTTGTCCTTAGGTTTATAAATTTGGCATAGTCTATTAATGGATTTCCTAATATTGAATTTACCTTGTATTCCCCAGAAAGGCTTTGAAATATAAAACTTAAATAGTGCAAATTAAATTAAAATTTTATGTACTAAGTGAAATATTATATTCTAAAAATTGCTTTAAAAGTCTAAAAATGTATACCTTCATCATTAGATGCATCAGAAATATTTCCAGGATTATAAAGGAAGATTACATGGGCTAAAAATAATTGAATATAAGAAGTAATTTATAGAGTTATCCTATGACTAAGTTCACTATGAAAAAACAAACACAAACATATATAAAAATATGGCATACAGATACATAGCTATATTCACATAAGATTTCAAAGGCTAGTGATCATCTTGCAACTCATCACTTAGAATTTCACATTTTTTCTTTGAAAACAGTAACGTACTATGTAAATATAAGGTATCAATAGTTTGTGGCCTCTAGTTAAATTTTTAATCTCTAAATTTTTAAAAAATTCATTTTTTTAAAAAATATCTCTCACTTTGATGTTCGTAAGTGAATATATGAGGTACCTTCTCTTTTTCTATTTTAATACACACACACTTGCACACACATCCATACAAATATATTTAATATGAGGTCACAGTCAGGGTCTCGTTCCTAACCTTGGCCTTGAAAGCAATGGAAAGAAAAGGCGTTCAGCTGTGACAGAAGTGAATCCCATATCCTGAGAGTGCTGAGCGAAATGATCAGCTAAAAACCACATTTTCCAAAAGAAAAGTGAAGGCACCTGTGAGAAATGACCTATTGAGTTCAGTTCATCTCGGTGGCTTACCAGGGAATAATATTTAATGAATTATAATTTGGATCAGCCACATCTAGTAATTATTCATTTTTATTTCAGGAGGAACAACTGATATCAGGGAGGATATCATATTGCATGCAAATGCATATTGCAGTTAAGAAGTAAATACTATATTTTGTCAAATTAAAGACAACATCTATAGAAGACTTAGCATTGTTTTGTGTAACACTAAGAAAGAAAAATTATGTTGCATCTGCTAGTTGGTAATCCAATGAGTATATAAAGAAGTTAGTTAAGGTTAAGTTCACATGAAACATTCAAGGGAAATGAGACTGAGCAATCCCATAGAGAATGTTTGGAGTGTAGTTTGAATGTTCTTGCTACAGTGGTTTTGTCATGCATTATTTGGTACAAATTTATAGTCATTTATTTATTTTATTGTTTGATAATACTTTTTTAGTACTTTTTAAAGTTTTTCACAAGTAAACCTTTTAGTTACCATAAACTCAAAAAAGCTAAGTGCATGTTTAATAAATAATTAAATAAAAACATTTATTTCTCAAGAAAGTTGATGAAGAATTTGTACCTTGAACTGATTGTTGGTATTTATCTTCTACTATTGGTGTCATAGTGGTATCTGACCACATGAATACCAGAAAAGACAAATCTACTTAAAAAGAGTCATTGTATTATTGGAAGTTATTGTATCATAGAAAGACTTTGTCTGAAAATGAAGATTTAACATGCAGCTTCAGAGGTGCATATACATTTCAATCTGTGGAGCATGCCTTTTCATTTAGATCAAAAGACTGTTGTTCTTTTTTGTTTGTTTGTTTTGTTTTGTTTTTTTGACAGAATCTCACTCTTTTGCCCAGACTAGAATACAGCAACAGCATCATAGCTCACTGCAATCTCAAACTCCTGGGCTGAAGCGATCCTCCTGCCTCAGCCTCCTGAGTAGCTGGGACTACAGGCATGTGCCACCATGCCCAGCTAATTTTTCTATTTTTTGTGGAGTCGGGGTCTTGCTCTGCTCAAGCTGGTCTCGAACTCCTGGCCTCAAATGATCTTCCTGCCTCCACTTACCAAAGTGCTAGGATTCTAGGAGTGAACCACGGCGCCTTGTCTAAGATTGTTGTTCTAAATCAGACTTTTTGTGTAAAAGTCCAAACTGTAAACATTTTAAGCTTTGAAGTCCCCATATTTTTCTCTTTCATGTAGCCTTCTTTGGTTTTGACTTTGGTTTTCAACCTTTAAGAATGTAAAAGACCATTCTTAGTTTGCAGCCGCGATTTGTCCACCTCTGTTCTAAATTAACTACATTCATTTTTCATGTCCAAGTTTTCCTGTGCATGTTCAAAAATAAATCTATAGCTCTTAATGTGTTGGTTCTATTACCAAAAGAAGAACTTCACAAATAATTAAATGATGCCATTGTATACCAGTGGTGTGTATATATATATTTTAAAAAATTAGTTCGTGCCTGTAATTCCAGCTACTTGGGAGGCTGAGTGGAAGGATCGCTTAAGGCCAGGAGTTCAAGACCAGCCTGGGCAACATAGCAAGACCCCATCTCAAAAAAAATTCATTCCAATAATTTTTCATTTTTTTCACTTAATTCATTGACTCAAAATAAAGCTGTTGGAAGTCCATTCTGTCAAAGACTATCTGATGTTTTTATAAATACTTCTTTGAATTCCATTATAAAGGTTAACATAGAAGATAAAACCTTAGGTTGTGGGGTTTTTGAGTTGATAATATCAATACAAAAGTTGATAGAGCATAGTATCACAATATGGTAAAAACAATATTATTTAAAAAAATTAAAGGAGCAGAAATGCACTTGGGATTGGTTATATTACATACATAATTTATAATTCAAATACATTCAAATAAGTTGCAATGGTATACTAGCCAAAATGGAAGGAGTAGCTATCAAATATATACATTTTTTAATATGTGCACAGAATAACTGATACTCACAATTTTTCTGAGGAAGCTATTGAATTTTTTAAAAGTATTATATGGCAGTAATCACTCTCTCTTCTGCCTGTCATTGATTGGCTTAGAAAAACATTTAGCTGTTGAAGAACTGCTTTATAAAAGAACTTATGAATTCTATGATAGTATAGAACTTTTTTATAAATTAATACTCTAAATTTTAGTTGCATTTTTCAAAATCAGTTGAATTCTTTGATATTCAGTCTTTAACACATGGGAAATAAAGCATAAGAAACATCAGCTTTTGGAGTTTTCAGCAAACTGCAATTATTAAAAACAAGGTTTACAAACAGGAAGACATTGAAATGTGTTCCTACAAAAGCAAAAGAAGGGCCTGTACTAATAAATAAATACTCAAATGTTCTATAATATACAATTTTTAATTCTTCAATTATTTTTTGAAATATCTCCACATGCAGGAAAAATCTTTTGATGATGCTCCTAATTTTAATTAGATATATTTATAGTCTCTGCCAGAATAGAACATTTAGTAGCATCTTAATTTGGTTAAATATTCAATAGAATCATAAATAGTAAACTTATTTGATAAGTGTTATCTTGCAAAAGTATTTGTTTAAGAAAGATATTCTGAATGGAGATGAAACAGGAACCATAGGCTCTTTGGGCTGAACTATTTTCACAATTCAATATGAAAAAAGTATAATCATGAATAACCTGTATTTAGCAGCATTTGCTCTGAGGTATGTCAGCACTTATATACAGACTATATTCTCATGAAAAATAAAATATAATGGCCTACAGAGAAAGGTCAGTTGTGTATACATCAACCATAAAATGTAAATATGAAGATGGATAGCAATCTTGTGAAAAAGTATAAGACCATATATACACTTTGGAAAGATACTAGTGTCTGTGTAGAGATCGATACAGCTAAGAAATAGATGAAAATAAATGAGTATGTACACAAAATAATTTTTAAATAGATCTGTTATTTCTAAAAATATTCCTAGTACAATCTGGAGGATTGTTCTGAAAATCGATTATAAAATGATTTTTCATTTTGATGTACACAGATGTGTTATTTTTATTTTTAGAAAGAATTTTGTTTTTGAATAAAATTTGAATAGAATTATTATGACTACCAATTTAATAAAATCAGTTTCTTGGCCAATGAATAAATATTCTTTGAGTTATATGTTTACTTTGTTGGTATCCTCTTTCATGTGCAAAAGTGTCGTGGATGATAAAAAGCATGTTTATCCTAGTTCAGGATCATCTCATCTGTGAAAGACAGAATGTACCTGACAATTAAGATGATTTTATTCAGACTATAGCAATAGGGATAATGTTGATTAATGAGAAATGTCTCAAAGAAAAGGGAGGATGGTCTGGAACTTCACAGAGGCACGTAAACGAGGGTGTTGTCCACAAGCCTTGTGACAGTTACGAGGAAGGATGGAGGTGGGTCCTATCCCAGAATATGTCAGGGCGTATTCCTCGGGTGTTCTGTTGCAGTTCGCTGTCTCGCAGGATACAAAAGAGAAGGGCCAAGGGAGGGATTCTTAACCATTGCTGTTTTCTGGGAGCACAGGGCTCAGATATACTTCAATAATGTCAGTTCCTGCTTTTGTCCAAAAGAAATATCATTTGTCCCTGAACAACTCAGAGGTGATCACAAACCTCCTGAAAGCGGTGGCAAAACAGGATGGAAGAAATAGTCTCTCAAGTACTCTTGTTGGTATCATTCCTGCAAAACGGGTTGAACCATCTTTTGAGATGTGGTAGCAAAAGTAAGTTGTTTAAGGGTCTGGAAATCAGGCATCTTACAACAGGGTTGCCTCAAACGAAAGAGAGAAATATTAACATAAATGATTGTATTCAAGAGCCAGAAGTTGAACCTTGAGGGTAACCAAGGCCAGTGAATTCCAAGAGGTCAGTGGAGGAAAATCATCTGGTTATGCAGGGCCAAGCACTGAGTTTCTCAAAGCTCTCAAGCTAGGATGTTGATGCTCTTGATGATGTTGTCCACGGTGCAGGTTACCTCTGGTATACGGGGCAAGTGGGACCCAAACCTTTCTCTGGACTCCTTGGTGGTCCAGACAGTGGCTCGCCCAGGAAGAATTCCAGCCCATGCATCTGCTGTGGTAGTGAGGCCTTCGAAGTTAATACCAAGTCCTCAGGCTTCGGCATGCAGGGCTTCTTCAGATTCCAGGGGGAACGACCAGCTGCAAGGCAATCTAGAATCCTGGGCGATCAGGCTGTAGTCCTCAGTGATGCTGAGTTAGGTAGAAAGGGGAAAAATTGAAAAGTTATTGAATGATTGTAGCCAGATAATGAAAAACAGTGGAAGAATTTAAAATCTAGTAAGGACTGACATTTGGGGGCATAGTAATAGGATCTAGTCCAATTAGTAAGTTGGTACAAAAACTGGTTTTTCCACAGAGGGGGAAAAAAATCAGTTTTTTTTTTTAAACAGTCTCACTCTGTTGCCTGGGCAACAGTGCAGTGGAGTCATCATAGCTCACTGCAACCTTAAACTCTTGGGCTTAAGTGATGCTCTTGCCTCAGCCTTCCAAATAGCTGGAACTACAGGCAGGTGCCACCATGCCCAGCTAATTTTTTTGTGGAGATGGGTCTTGCTCTTGCTCAGTTTGGTCTTGAACTCCTGGCCTCAAGCAATCCTCCCATCTTGGCCTCCCAGAGTGCTAGGATTACAGGCATGCGCCACTGCACTCGGCTGAAATTTCTACCTGAAAAGATAGAGTTTACATATCTGCTACTAACAATGTACAGTGAACAAGATTACAGTGTGATAACTCGGAAAGCCGTACAGTTATCCATTGAAACACAGAGTTACTTTCTACAGTTACCCTCGTTTTGATCAAAAGAATTCTCAAGGGAAGATTATTCTTCATCACAATGTAAGACTGGTCTCATTGGATTTGGCTGGTTATTAACACAGGTGCAGCAAGAATGATAATTTATCCTATAGACTTTCTTAAGTTTACTTTGCTTATGTTTTCATAAGGAATCTCTGATTGGACTTTAAAAAGTTTCTTTAGGCTAGGAAGCCAAGCCAAGAACTTGCCATCAAATTTCACCCAAAACACTTATAAATATGCTTCCCCAGATCCCCAGTGTTTCCTAACGTTCCTGCGACTGCCAGAAAGTTAATCTCCTTACTTACCTGTAAGCCTGGGAAACTTGGAAGTCGGGTACCAGGTCAGTTTTCCCAGGAGTGCTTTGTAAACATTACCTCCATAAAGTCAACCGTAGTTCTTTTCAAGTGTCTGGTCATATATGACTAAAAGAGTATCATTCTCAAATACGATGTCCCAGGCAAAGCTTTGGCTGCATAACAAATGTACCCAGTGACGTCTTAGTAAAAAGGAGCACACGTTGAACCTATGCAAGTAATTATATTGCCATGAGAATAAGAATATTCTCTATGAATTTTAGAATTCTGGAGGGACCAGGCAGGGGAGAAAAGAGTTTTATTTCTTTTTTTTTTTCATTTCTATTCATTTTTATTTCAGAATATTATGGGGGTACAAATGTTTTAGTTACATAAATTGCTTTTGTACCGTTTGAGTTTTATTTCTGTTGACAAGAGCATAGTCTACCAAAATGTTATGGCTTTTAGATAAGAGGAAAGAAGAATTTCCTTATATATTCAGAAAATAAAACATTAAGACATCAACAATATTCGAAATAAACCCAACAGTTACGCCTTATAGGTTATTCAGTGCTATGCAGTTGATTCTTATTCTGCTGCATCTCAAGGAAGCAGACACATGAATCCATCTGCTTTGTGGTTAGAGTTTTAGAAATCCTGACTCAGTACACTGAGATGGTCTCAAAGTTGTTTAAACAATGTCCTCAAAAATCTGCACCTAACAACACCTGGCATAATCCTTTTCCACAAGGCTCTGAGACAGTCCATGTGTGAAGAGAAAGCACTTGGGCTTGTCGCTGATTACAAGAGCTTTTAGGAAAATATCAGGGTAAAACAAAAAACTATCTGTAGAGGACAAAAGACTTAAAATGGTTGTGTTTAACTTATTGCTGATAGTTCTCAAAAGCGAAAGATCTGATGAAAGTTCATTACAAGAATAATACAACTGTCAAAGAAATTGGTTGTTTCTGTGACATACAAAACAAGATCAAAGTCAATCCAAAACATTTTAGACAAAATATCCATAAACATAATGATTAACCATTATTTTCAAAGAGCAGATATAACATTTACGTATATTTATGTATAAAGATATAACATATCTTTACAGAGAAAAAAATCAGCTATAACATATAATAATCCTGATATGATATACCATGAATATATCAAACATGTAGTTAGAATGTACCAAGAACGTACAAGAACACCATGAAAAGAGGTTCAGTAAATCTGGCATAAGTCCCAACCACCTGTGTATCAATAAAACCCCATAGGAAAATGATGTGCATACCCAGTTGAAAACCACTGGCCTTTAGATACTAGATTCAAACTAAAGGAGTAAAGGTGCAACAGATTCAACATTTTGAAAAATAACTGAAATTATTACTAGCACTATACAGTTACTGTAGAATAATCAAACAAAACAGCAATTCTCTAGTGTCTTTCCATACAGCATATGATTTCTGAAATATTTATCCATACAAATTTAACCAAAGGAAAGCTAAGCATCTCTTCTGATTTGACACTGCTTCCCATGCAACTCATCAATAGTTTATTTATTAAATCAGCGTAATTATTCCTAGCATCTCCTTTTTTTTCATAGTTTGTGGTTTTATTACAGCATTCATTCAAAATATGTTTTATTACACATCATCTGTGACTCAGGAAATCCCTATCTTCCTATCGAGCTAAAGAAACAAGAAACAGAATAGGACAGTGATCAGACTTTAAGTATTAGGGAGTTTTGAGCCCCAGATAA
>CAUYSK010089802.1:0-12222 GCA_963575035.1 Avahi laniger
GTCCCAGCTACTCGGGAGGCTGAGGCAGGAGGATCGCTTGAGCCCAGGAGTTTGAGGTTGCTGTGAGCTAGGATGACGCCACGGCACTCTAGCCCGGGCAACACAGTGAGACTCTGTCTCAAAAAAAAAAAAAAAAAAAAATATCAAGAATTGTGCTGGGCACTGGAAATAACCAATATGAATTGGACACTGTATTTGCCCTTTAAAAACTAATAGTTCTTGAGGGAGACAGATGCATAAAGAGATAATTACTTCACAGTGTGGCAAATATTCTAATAAATTTTTTAATCAAGTGTTTGAAGAAATTTGAAGAGGAATATAGGTTGTTTTTGTCAGGGGAGGAAATCTAGTTCACAGTTTGATTGCTTTATTTAGGATTGAATAGGATTTAAATCTATAGATTTCATTCTAAAGCAATGGTAGGATGGACGTTTCTTAAAACTTGAAGGTAGTGTTTCACATACATAGATTTAACCTCACAGCTTGGTGAGTCTCCAGAAAGATCAAAGACTTCTCAAAACATTGTATGAATCATTCACTAACCCTAACTTGGAGCTCCCTCCTGGGTTTCATTCTGGATGCCATTTAATACTATATAAAATAGGTGTATGAATTATTTGGTTGAAGCTGGCTTCTTAGCCTTTTAACTTGACGTATGATCGTTATGGAGGGGGCTGGGT
The DNA here is from genome assembly GCA_963575035.1 of Avahi laniger. Lineage (NCBI taxonomy): Eukaryota > Metazoa > Chordata > Mammalia > Primates > Indriidae > Avahi > Avahi laniger. The sequence continues at coordinate 681 of CAUYSK010089802.1, forward strand.
ACAGATGTTTAAACTTCAGCAAAAACATCTCTTATTTCAGTAGGAAAAGCAGTGTTAACAGTTTCTTATTTTTCAAATATGAGGCAGAGGAACGTGAGCTATTTATAGACTCACTTCCCCCTACAGACTGAACACAATAGAAGCCTGAAATCAAATGGTGACCAGATGTGTCCAGGCAACCCCCAGTCTGGATTTTGAAGTAGTAAAAGGCAGAGCCCTTGGGGAGTTAGGCTCAGGGCAGAAGAGATGCACTCAGGCCCATGAGTTCATCCTCTGTACACAAACAGCCCCTTAAACAGCTGGTCCTCTGGAGTGGAGGAGGAGTGCGCAAACTCATTTTTCTTGCTCCCCTTGCTAGCAGTGGGGGATTATTTCTTTGTCAATAATTTTATTGCTCAACTCTTGTGTCTCTAAGTAGGCGTTTAGACAAGATACAAATGCTTTCTGGGTACATGTGTTGAATTGATGTAGGAGAAAATTAATACAGCTTCCATGCAATTGGTAGAGACAGTGGTTCTACTGAGATGAGATCTGACAGGAATGGAAACCCATAATTGTTTTTCTTTCTTTACTCTTCCTCCGCTATTAAACTAATTTCATCTTGTTCGTGGTGGTGTTGTGGTGATGTTTAAAGCACAAACATGCAGTGGTCTCTGGCTGGTATTGCTTTTGCTTTTCTCCCACATCAGAGATTTTAAGAAAATAGAAACAATTTCCTCCTTCCATAAGCATCTGGAAACATTCCCATGGAGTTTAGAGATTCAATTTCAGGGTTTGGAAAAGTTATACTTAATTTTGGAAAATGTTCTCATAACTAGCTTGCTTCAATGGGAAGGGAGAAAAGAAAACAGCACTTTTTGAGAACCTACCCTGTTCCAGGTCCTGAACTCTGAGTACTTATATCATCTCATTAACTCTTCACAACAACCCTGTGACGCGGGGTTATTATCATCTCTATTTTACAGAGGTGAATACGGAGGTTCAGAGAGGTTAGGTAACTTGTCCGTGGTCGTACTACTAAGTGATAGAACCCAAATTTAAGCCCAGGTCTGCTGCCTCCAAAGCCCTTGTTCTTTCCACTACACCCTGTTACCTGTTGGATGAACTCACCTCTTCTCCTGTGTGCTTGCCTCTAACATTTGAAATATGATGTGAATTAGCTGAAAATTAGAAAATATTGTGCTGTCAATCTTACATTTACTGAAGGAAAGGACCAAGAGTCATGAATAAGGAACAAATGTTTTCAAGCCTCCTATTGACTCCTTACTCTGAGATGGGGAGAGAAATTAATTTTGTATCCAGAACAAGTGCTCATATATAGGTGCAGTCAGGGTGCTTTGTTCTGAATTCCCTGAATAGCCCTCATTGACCCAGCTACCCTGTGAAATACAAAAAATGGCTCACATGTTATAGCAAATGGATGCTTCATTTCACCCATTCTGACTCCGGGGCCAGGTTTTGAAGTGAAATGTAACCGTAGGTGCCCCTGAAGGAATCTGGGATCTGTGTACCAACCCTGTAGCCATTGTGCTCTTTTTAATTCCTGGCACAACTCTGCATTTCCTAGTACCTCTGAGTAGGTTTTTTTTTCATCTGTTAAGTACCTTAGGAATGCCAGTTTCATACTAGGGAGAGAAAGAATGAATGCAGGACCTCCAGACTGAATCTAGAAGAATCTTAATACATGTTTTTGAATTAAATCCATTATCACGTTCTAGATTTATCATAAATTCCAGCTGCTTTAATTTCCAAGTATTTATTTTTCAGCGTGAATGAACCTCCTCTGATCAGTAGAAGTATTTATACAACAAAGAGAATGAATCTCTCAGGCATTTGTCAACTCCATTAGGATTTTTAGGTCTTACTATCTATGCTTCATTGTAAATCAGCCTCAAGTTCCTGAGCAACTATCCAGGTTTGTGTCAGTATAATTTCCTAGTTGTCACTAGCAAGTAATTGTTGAGTTGAGTGCTCACCCTTTTTGGGTCTCTTCCTTCATTCTATTTTTTGTCTATTGCGTGCTCTTTGGTAGGTGGCTGAGACAACCTTGAGAAGCAGCGTTGTCCCGGAGATATTAGCTAAGGCTAGAGTCAGGCTTTGTTCACTTGGTTGAAGTGACTTGATATGAGGGGCTGAGGTGGAAGAAGTGCCACAAGACGAGTGTGGTCAGAGATCCTGTGACTCTAACATGCTGTACTTCTCCTCTGCAAGCTAGTCTTTAGGACTGGAGGAGGAAAGTGTGGCTTGAAGGAAGAAGGCACCCTGCCAGTGGAATGCATGAGACAGGTGCTGTTTAAATCAACACAAAACTAATTTCTTCAGTGAGACCTTGGATTGCCGAGAATGATACAGGCTTCGTGTGGGCCGACAGAACCCAACTATGAAACTGGAACTGTCTCAGAAGCTCAGCTCACTTCTCCTACATTAAGGTTGGTCTTGAGGAAAAAAAAAAAAAAAGATTGGTCCTGAGAGACCCATTCAGACTAAACAATTTTAAAAACAGGAAATTGGCTCCTAGCAGCATAGTTGCAGGAAAACTGTTTCACATAGGCAGGAATGAGTGTTAGAAACTCCATCTTTGGCCAAGCATGGTGGTTCATGCCTCTAATCCTAGCACTCTGGGCCGAGGCAGGAGAATCGTGTAAGCTCAGGAGTTTGAGACCAGCCTGAGCAAGAGCGAGACCCCGTTTCTACAAAAAATAGAAAAAATTAGCTGGGGCTGGTGGCGCATGCCTGTAGTCCCAGCTACTTGGGAGGCTGAGGCAGGAAGATTGCTTAAGCCCAGGAGTTTGAGATTGCTGTGAATTATGATGGTACCACTGCACTCTACCCAGGGTGACAAGAGTGAGACCCTGTCGCAAAAAATAAAAAAAAAATATTTGCATGTAGGATTATATTACAGCCCAGCATTATTAGATATTATCCACCTCCAGACAAAACAACTAGCAAGATTCCTGGGGAGCCATAGTGGGTTTTCATGTAGCTCCAAGCTTGGTCATATGGCCCACATAGGAATGGAAGGAGAGCCAAGCTGCCGGGGTTTGAATTTACTAAGCTATATGACTCTGGGAACCTTTCTTGACCTATGATTCAGATGCTTCATCTGTAAAATGAAGATGATAATAGTATCTACTTTCTGGGTTATTGTGAAAAGTAAATGACTTAACACATTCAAAGTGCTTTGAACATTACCTGGTACATCATAAATACTGAATAAATTGTTGTTGTTCTTGATACTTTAACATCTATCAAGACACTAGACTGACAGCTATCTGAACCTCTTTTTTTTTTTTTAACTAAAAGCTTTTTAATTCCATGTGAGGGGATTCTTTTCTGATGGAAGAAACTGTTGATTTTTAAATACAAATCAGTTTTGGATTAAGATGGGATGCAAGGTTTCCTCTAGCGAAATTTTCTTTACAACCAATTTTGCTTATACATGTTTATCTCATAAATTGAAGACATCTATACTATGGAAAGAAAATCTCACAATCTTTTAAAGCGTAGTCTTTGTTTCCTAGAAATTCTCTCTGTAGTATGGTAGAACCACCGTAAACTTCTGTAAGTTCCACTTGTAGAGATGGCTGAAGTTTTTCTTTATAACAGTGATTCTCAGAGTGAGGTCAGCATCAGTATTACCTTGGAACTTGTTGAAAATGCAAATTCTTGAGCTCTACCCCAGAAAAATTCTGGGGATGGGAGCCAGCATGCTATGTTTTAACAAGTTCTCCAGATGATTTTGATGCATGCTAAGATCTGAGAAATAGTGTTCTACAAATTTTCTATTTGTAGATAGGTGGGAGCATAGTTATAATTCTTTTTTGGTTGTTGTTGTTTAGAGACAGGGTTTCTCTCTGTCACCCAGGCTAGAGTGCAGTGGCCCGATCATAGCTCACTATAACTTCAAATTCCTGGAGTGAAGTGATCCTTCTGCCTCAGTCTCCTGTGTAGCTGGGACTACAGGTGCATGTCACTGCACCAGGCTAATTTTTAAATTTTTGTAGAGATAGGATCTTGCTATGTTGCCCAGGCTGATTTTGAACTCCTGGCATCAAGTGATCCTTCTGCCTTGGCCTCCTAAAGTGCTGGGATTACAGGTATGAGCCACTGCGCTGGCCCATAGTTATAATCATAGGTTAGGGGAAGGACCACTCTAAGTTGGGAAACAGCTGTCTTAAATGAGCTGACTTCTTCATAGTACAGTATCCTTTAGTTTACAAAGTGCTTTCACATATTGTCACATTCACATGCATTTGATTGGCACAAAATTGTTGTGGTAGTTGCCACTATTTCTTCATTTTAGGAGGGCTAATAGGGCTTTATCTAATAAATTGTAGAGCCAAGACTGTCATTTGGAGTCTTCTAAGTGCAAATCCAGGGCTCTTTCTGTAGAACTACATAGCATAGTCTTTCCGGTTTAAAGTTGTGGATGGGCTTAGTTTTTTAGGTTAGCTTCTGCAGTAACAGACCTTGAGATGAGAAGTTGTGTGAAAGTAATTTATTAGGACATATTGCCAGGGTAGGTGGGGGTGGGGAAGTCCGACCAGCAAGGAAGGGAGGCCAAGCAAGGGTTCCTTAGAGGGTAACTTTGGCTCAGCTCCACAGGGGTGCCTTATAGACAGAGTGTAGAATTTTCCTAATCAAAAATTTCCTTATCAGAATTTTTCTGCACCGTCAGTCATTGGTTAAGGCTGTCCCATAGGATATCTGGCTCTCAAAAGGAATTCTAGCAACCTGAGGACAGTCCTCTAACAAAGAGACATAGGCACTGACTTTTGGGGGTGAAAGCACAAGGCCAACAGCTTGGTCTTGATAAGGGGATCCAAGTGTATGTGGGTAGAATATCTGCTGCATCTAGAAGTCTGCACCAGGTAACTAAGGAGTTGCGAAATACATAACTAGTCCCAAAGTGGGGCGTGGTAAAAGCACTTTGTGTATCCTGTCCCCACAGTTTTCCAGGAGAGACCTCCTCAAGCGGCTTCTGGTTATGTCACATGGTCAGTTAACACTCAGCTTAATTTCCTGTACCCTGTGCATCTATCATTGTGGTCATTAAGAATTGATATTCATAATGACGACTTCAGGGTCCTGCAATTGCAAAGTCCTTAGACACTAAAGAAAAATCTGCCAAACAATTTGAAATTTTAATATTTATTTTTGAGACAAGGTCTCGCTCTGTTGCCCAGGCTAGAGTACCACCTCAAACTCCTGGGCTCAACTGATCCTCCTGCCTCGGCCTCTCAAAGTGCTAGGATTACAGACATGAACCACTGTGCCTGGCCTAAAATTTTACTTTAAAAGAAGGTGACAGCGGTTTCTGGCTAACCAGTCAATCAGAGCTGTACTTGAATAAGTCTCATTTTGTGATCATTTAGGTAGAAGTAGCTTAACCATTGCTATGTGATAGTCATTCATGCTGCTCACCACATATTCTTGGCTCTTCTGCTGCTGCATTGTAGGATTTTACTTCTTGGCCCCATATGGTTAGGTGGGGCCATGTGATTGATTCTAGCCAATGGGTTATTATTAATACCAGAAATAATATTTGAGCATTGAATTTCTGGGATATAACCCTCCAAAGCCCTTTTTCCTTCTGGTACCACAGTCGGCAACAATGGAGATAGGTTTTTCTGTCAATTGGGTCCTAGAGAAGCTGCTGTCCTATATGTAGCATGAGCCAGAAATGAACTTTTGTTGTTTTAAGCTATTGTGCTTTTGGGGCTTGCTATAATAACCTAACTTAGCCTTTCCTGGCTGATCGATTATTCAATGTTGAACCTATTGAGTGGCTTTGAGACAATATCAATCACAGTAAGAAAACGAGTCAAGGTGATCTGTACCTGTACTTTCTTTTTATTTTCAAGGACAAATTATTATTTTTTTTTTTTTTTGAGACAGAGTCTCAGTGTGTTGCCCGGGCTAGAGTGCCATAGCTCACAGCAACCTCAAACTCCTAGGCTCAAGCGATCCTCCTGCCTCAGCCTCCCGAGTAGCTGGGACTACAGGCATATGCCACCATGACTGGCTAACTTTTTTTTTTTATATGTATTTTTAGTTGTCCAATTAATTTCTTTCTATTTTTAGTAGAAACGAGGTCTCGCTCTTGCTCAGGCTGGTCTCGAACTCCTGAGCTCAAACAATCCGCCCACCTCGGCCTCCCAGAGAGCTAGGTTTACAGGCGTGAGCCACCGCGCCCGGCCTAGGACAAATTATTTTAATGTATTTCCAAGGATTGGAAGGTTGTTCATGTATGCAGGACTCTCTTTAATTTTACTTTGTTCCTTTTTTCTCTTGGAACCCACAAATCCACTTATATTTTTTAAGAAGTTGGCTCTAAAAAAGACTTTTGTCCCACACCAGGGCTTGGTAAATTATGGTCTGTGAGCCAAAGTGGGCCACCACCTGTTTTAGTGAATAAAAGTTTTTTTTTTTCCGTTTTTTAATGTAATATTTATTGATGCTTTTGTATACCTCAAAGGTGGAGTTGAGTAGTCATGACAGAGACCATATTGCCCACAAAGCTTAAAATATTTGCTTTCTGGTTCTTAATAGAAAAAGTTTGCCAACCTCTGACCTGTGGGATTCTTTTTTTTTTTTTTTTTTTTAGACAGAATCACACTCTTTTGCCCGGGCTAGAGTGAGTGCCGTGGCGTCAACCAAGCTCAAAGCAACCTCAAACACCTGGGCTCAAGCTATCCTTCTGTCTCACCCACTCAAGTAGCTGGGACTACAGGCATGCGCCACCACACCTGGCTGCTAATTTTTGTACTTTTTTTAGAGATGGGGATCTTGCTATTGCCCAGGCTGGTCTTGAACTCCTGACCTCGAGCGATCCTTCTGCCTCGGCCTCCCAAAGTGCTAGGATTACAGGTGTGAGCCACTGCACCCAGCCCTATATCATCTTCCATTTCCCAACCTCATTGTCCTTGTCCAGGCCAGCTAGCTGCTGGGCAGACTGCTAACAAGTGTACTTCTCATGCAACTGCTTTTCAGTGTTCCTACTTTGTGCTTGCTGCTGGCTGTTAAACTTGCCGTTGTGAGGGTTTTTTCAGGCTACAAGGAAGAAAGGTGTGATTAGGTTATCTCACACTGTGGACCATTAAGGCTATGTCGGGAAATAAGGAAGCTGGAAACTGTCAGCATTCACACAACCATACCATGTAGTACTACAATGTTATTCATTACTGCTCAGAATTTAACAGTAACTGAAGGCCAGTGGTAGCTCTCTGTCTCCCATGGAGAGCTCCCCAAGAGAGTTGATTGTGTCATTTAATCTCTAGCCTACCTTTATGAACATTCTTATTTGGGTCACCTAATAGCTGATAGTCTCTCTTATGCTCATGCTAAATTTGCTTACGTTTGCTTGGGGGGTCTAGTCGGTGAGTGCCTGGAAAGCAGAGTCAAATGACATAAAACATGGCAAATTATGACCAAGGAATCATTTGTGGTTGTCTTTTTAGAAGAGGCTATGGGAATGGCAAGAACTTAGACTCTTTGGGACTCTATTCCAGTAAAGCCGTCTTTAATAATTTCTTACAGGATTCTAGCTAATGAATCTATCTTTTTGTAGGGAGGAGGGAAGCATTAGCGCTAAATATCCATCTGTCTGTTCTCTGAATTCCTTATATCCAGTGAGTAGGACAGCCACATATGGGACATATCAAATCTCACATGCCACTTGGACATGGGAACATTCTTTAGCACAGAAAGCACTGTGAGCAATAGCAAAATCCTTTATAAACAAATGTTTCTTTGGTGATCTCAAAGCTCAGTTTTTCTGGTTCCTTCAGGAACTAGGGGTTTAAGCTGGGAATGTGAATTTATGTTTCTGTGTGAATTTATCTGTAATCTGTATAAGTGAGTATGCATATCTGTTGCCTCTATATAAGCTCTTGCTGCTATTATTTTTCTTTTTCTTTCCTTTTCTTTTTTAAAAACTTTTCAGAAAGGGAAGTTCTAGATAGTGACTCAGGGGACTGGCTTAGGGACAGAGAGGGATTTCCATTTTTATCTTCTAATAAAGGTAATAAAAGAGTTGCATTTAGAAGAGAGGGGATATTTTAGAGTCTGATATCAGAGAGACCCTAGACTTTCCTCTTTGGCACCCCAACGCCTTCCTAGGTGAAAGGTGGTCAAGCATAGTGATTAATAGTGTGGTTTATTTCCTAGATTCACAACTTACTGGCTGTGATCCTGGGCAAGTCCGTTTATATCTCTGTGCCTCAGTTATCTCATCTATAAAATGGAGATAATAAAGGACCAGGTGCGGTGGCTCACACCTGTAACACCTGCACTCTGGGAGGCCCAGGCAGGAGGATCGCTTGAGCTCAGGAGTTTGAGACCAGCCTGAGCAAGAGCGAGACCCTGTCTCTACTACAAATAGAAAAAATTGGCTGGGCATGGTGGCATGCGTCTGTAATCCCAGCTACTCTGGAGGCTGAGGCTGGAGGATCGCTTGAGCCCAGGAGTTTGAGGTTGCCGTGAGCTAGGCTGATGCCTCTGCACTCTAGCCCAGGTGACAGAGCAAGACCCTTTCTTAAAAAAAAAAAATCCTTAGAGTTGTGAGGACCAGATTAATAAATAAATGTAAAGCACTTAGAACAGTGCTTAGCAATAATAAATGCTATGTAAGTATTGTCTGTTGTTATTATCATTGACTTATCTGATATCAGAATCAAGAACTTGTCCAGCATACTATAATTTCTCCAGTCATGTTTCCATTCAAAATAATGTATCCCTCCAACCTGGTTTCTGTGGTAATACATAGGTAATACTCCATCTTCATAGCATGTGCATTTTAATAAGGGCACTTTGGAGGTACAACTAATTCATATAAATTAAGAGAGAGGATTTCTAGTACTCTACAGGGTGATAGGGAAAACTATTTGGGGCACATTGTGCCAAGAGGCTGAAGAGCCAGGAAACATCACATGCTTAGGCAGGGGTTCTGGGGAAGGGAGAGGGAGTGATGAATAGGTAGAGTACAGGGGATTTTTAGAGAAGTGAAACTATTCTGTGTACTATAATGGTGGATACATGTCATAATGCATTATACATTTACATGTCAAAACCTGTAGAATGTATAGGACAAAGAGTGAACCCTAATATGAGCTATGGGATTTAATTAACAATTATCAGTATTGGCTCATCAGTTGTAACAAATGTACCCAATAGTAGAAGATGTTAATAATAGAGGAAACTGGGGAGTCAGGACACTGAGTGGGTGTATGGGAACTCTACTTTCTGCTCAGTTTTCTGTAAACCTAAACTGCTCAAAAAGTCTATTAACTTAAGAAAGCGAACAGATTTGGGAGAAAAATTGCAATGTATATGGCAGATAAAGAATTGCCGTTTATAGTATTATAAGAAGTTTTTCAAATGGACAAGAAAAAGAAAATCCCAGTAGAAAAATAGATGGATATGAATAGGCACTTCATAGAGCAAATCTGGCCAAAAAATGAATGAGTTCAAACTTGTTGTTATAGTAACAAGATACGAGTTTGTATCACTCAAGCTAAGAACAATTAAAAAGAACAATAATACAAATTGCTGGTGGAAATGTGCAGGAAAAGGTGCTCTTATACATTGTCAATGAAAATGTAATTGTTACAGCCTTTTGGGAAAGCCGTCTGGCAATATTTATTAAAATAAATATTTTACCCTTTGACCTAGCAGTCTCATTCCTGAAACTTATTCTATAAAAATAAAAACACCAGTCATAAGGATATGTTGTCAAGGATGTTTATGGAAGCATTGTTAATAGGGATAAGATAGTAGAAAAAAGTGATTGCTCATTCCATTCATAGGAGAATGGTTGAATCAATTTTGGTGCATTCACACTACAAAATATGTTGCAGCTGACTTGGAAGAATTTTCATGAGATGGTGTTGACTGAGAAAAACAGCGTATAATGCTCCATTTTTAAAAGGTAATCGAAACCCATAAATATGTGCGTGTGTTTATGATTATAAATGAGAAGAACAAGAAAGGATGCCTGTTGTTAACATGTTACCTGGGAGTAGGGGTTAATGTAGGAGGAGGGAAGAGAGAAGGTAGGTAAATAGGAGATAAAGCATTCCCCTACAGCATAATGAATGCTGTTTCAAGTATTGCAGATTATATTTGTGTAACTGTGGCTGGATGTGTACCATCTGTTGACCATGACATGACATTTCATCCTTGACATGAAAAAAGGGAGTTACATGTATAGCTAATAGATTTGACTGGTACGTTCATGATATGCTATGTGATAAAAAGCAAGTTGCAGGTTGATGTGTATTGTATGCATCTATTTCAGTAAAAAACAGACCACGTATGTCCTTGTGTATGTGGAAAAAGAGAAGAATACACATCAAAGTACTTTTTGAGTACTTCAGTGAGTACAATTCGGGGTGAGCTTTTTCCTCATACATTGCTGTATTTTTTCACTTGGTACAAGAAGTGAAGATTCTTTTTAATTTGAAAAACAAAGGAAAAATATGTCAGTCTCTAATAAGGGTTCAAATTCTGGTCACTTAATAATGGCTATGTGGGAGAAAGTTGGGGATGAGATTATAATTCTCTTCATGTATAAATGAAAAGGTTAGTAGAACAAAAATACTCCAAAAATGATTAACAAATGGTGATTATTTTTGGCCAAAGGCCATTACAAAATATTAGTGAAACTGCTATTCAGAAATATTGAAAGGGAAACATAGTAAAGTTTCTTCCGGTGTAAAGTAAAACAACAGGAAATAAGGAAACCTTGAAGAACAATTTTAAATTGTAGGGTAATAGCTTAGTGTTCAACAGATAAGATTTGCTTTTCCTGGTAACCCTGCCAACAAAGTTATTTTGTTAGTGGCAGATTATCACAGTGAGAGAGAGCAAGAGCTTTGTTTATTAGTACCTACTGGCTGTATGATTCAGTTTTCTCCTATAAAAATTAGAGACTGAAAATAGTAATTACTTCATATTAACAGATGTATTGTGAAGATTAAATGAGTTAACGCTTAAGGTGCTAAGGAAAGAGCTTAATACAAAATAATTGCTTAGTAAATGTTACTAGCCATCTGGATCTAAAACCTGAGTTTTCAGTAGAACACTTCCAATGAAGTATTCATTGTGCAAACTAATCCTAACAATTCACCTTAAACAATAAGAGCAGTACCTAGCACAGTATTTTGCTTTAGTAGATGCTCTACAAATACTGGTTGAATAAATAATTTCACCTGATTTTATTAGAGTCTGTGATTAGATTAACATTATTTCACATTTTTATTAGATCTTAGAAAATTCAAAGGAAAGTACATCTACAGGGTGATATTTGGGTGAATCCTAGTTAACATAGTCAAAAATAAAAGACACTTCTATTTAAATATACACAGCTTTCTTTCTTTCTTTCTTTCTTTCTTTCTTTCTTTCTCTCTTTCTCTCTTTCTCTCTTTCTCTCTTTCTCTCTTTCTCTCTTTCTCTCTTTCTCTCTTTCTCTCTTTCTCTCTTTCTCTCTTTCTCTCTTTCTTTCTCTCTCTCTTTCTCTCTCTCTCTCTCTCTCTCTCTCTCT
>CAUYSK010089803.1:0-21063 GCA_963575035.1 Avahi laniger
TCCTGGGCTCAAGCAATCCTCCTACCTCAGCCTCCCTAGTAGCTGGGACTACAGGCATGAGCCACCATGTCCGGCTAATTTTTTCTATATATATGTTTTTAGTTGTCCAGCAAATTTCATTCTATTTTTTTTGTTTTTTAGTAGAGAGGGGATCTCGCTCTTGCTCAGGCTGGTCTTGAACTCCTGAGCTCAAATGATCTGATCGCCTCAGCCTCCCAGAGTGCTAGGATTACAGGCGTGAGCCACTGTGCTTGACCTTCTCTTTATTTTTATAAATAAATGTAATACAGCTTAATTACACCAATTTGTTTTTACTTTGTGCTCATAGAAATGATATTTTTGTAAGGATTATTCATACATTTCAAAATTATTTGTCAATTTTCCTCTATTTTTTTTCTTTTCCAAGTTAAATCATGTCCAATTCTTTTGGAGTTGATCTTACTAACTAACCTTCTAATCAACTCTGGGTATGTTTGCTATATAATGAATGACATTTGTAATATTTTTCAGAATGAGAATTTAAAAAAAAAAAACTAAACAGAAAGTGAGAAGTACATTAACCACTCCTATTACCTATCATCCTGCTGAGGGTCCCAGGACTATCTCCCGATTTTTAAAATATAATAAATATCAGATACACTTTCTATATGAATATAGTGTTCTTGATGCTCAGAACTCAGAATTTCTTTGGTGCTTACAAGTAGGAATGGTAAAGTTAAATCAAACAAACCTATTTCCTTGCTGTCTCCCTCAAGATCAGTAGTAAACATCAGAAAAAGAGCCGGAAGAAACCCTAGAACCATTTACACTAGAATATTGAAGTGTCTTCCTCTTGCTCAGCCTCTTGGCTCTCTCATCACAGATATAGATCCTATATGCAATTGAGAAGGTCAGTATTACCCAGTACTTCAAAACTCACAAAGGGTAGGGAAGCCGAAGAAGACATGATCACACTTGAGCCAGCTGAACACTACCCAAGCCAAACTGAAACCTAGAAATTTTACACAAAAAAAAAAAAAAAAATTAAAGAAGGATAAACTGGGATAGAAAGGCAAGCTACGGGCACATAGCACTGTGTAAGGGGCCTGGAGGGAGAATGCGCATCAAAGCAACACGGTTGAATTCTTCGAAGTTGTTCCAACAAAGAAGCTCGATTGGCCATCCATTATCAATGCCATCCTGCTAATGATACCCCATTATCCTGGGGTACTGGTATCCCCCCATTCACATGCTGTCCTCATGTTTTTACCCAAACCAATCACACAACTTTTCATTCGGATTCCTAAGCTCTGAATTTGATATCTTACCTCTGTTGTCTTACACACCATTGTCCTTCTGCCCTCCCACTGTTCAGAGGAGCACCACAGCAAGAGCCCTGCAGAGGACATCAGTCCCTGGGTAACAGCACACCCGATCCTTAATTGTTGGATGCTTGTTGTTGATCTTTTCTACTTAACCGTTGTAATAAATCAGCTTTGGTTACTTTTAAAACAATGAACATTACAGTTGCTGCTTCAAATTTAACAGCAATATGGGCTGCCTGGATGTCTGTCCTTTCACCCTTCCAAAACAGGAATAATATGGCTCATAATAGAGTAGCTCATCGATATCACTTGAATTAAAGTTGTTGATTATTAGAGAGGCTGGGGAGCTTAAAGGTGATTATTCACTATGCATAGTTCTAGACCAGCATCACTATTCTATACAGAGCCAGATGGAATACAGGCCAACATCTTGTTCACCACATGTAGTCCACTCCTGTAAGTTTACCTATGAAAAGTTGTCTAACTTCTGCCTAACACATAGTTGAATATAAAGCATATAAGTAGATTGCCTTTGGATTGACCACTATGCTTTTTGCTGAAATGAGGAGAATCATTTTCATGTCATTTGGGATTTGACCTCTTAAAATACATTTTTATCGCTTTTTTAAATTTCTCTTAGCTTTTCGTCTTTTTTACTAGGCCAATCCTCACATATGTCCTTGTCGTTTCCCCATCACCTTCCTGACTTTCAAATACTAGAATGCCCAAGGACTCCTTCCTTCAACTTTCATTATACTCCCTTCTTAAGGATCTCATCAATCCCACGGATTTGCTTGCCACCTACATGCTGTTGACTCACAAATGTATATCTCTACCCTAGACTTCACTCGGGACTCTAGCTGTCTTCCCTAATATGTACTTGGATATCTAATATGCATCTCAGACTTACCATATACTAAACCAAACCCTGATTCCCCTTATCAAAGATCATGCTTTAGTCTTACCCGTATGAATAAACAGCAATTTGTTCTATTTCTTCAGAACCAAAAATAAATAAACAAATAAAATAAATCTTTGGGGTTAGCCTTGACACCATTACTTCTCTTATAACCCATAATCTGTCAGCTTACATATACTCCTTTACTTAAAATTGGGCTTCATTTCAATAAACTCATCATAAATTGAAAACATCATAAGTCAAAATTGCATTTAATACACCTAACCTACCAAACATCATAGCTTAGCCTCACCTACCTTAAATGTGCTCAGAACAATTACATTTGCCTACAGTTGGGCAAAATCATCTATTAATAACACAAAGCCCATTTCGTGATAAGGTTATTATAAAGAATTTTTAAACAAAATTCAAATTCAAAGTATGGTTTCTACTGAATGTATATCACTTTTGCTTCATCATAAAGTTGAAAGATGTTAAGTCAAACCATCCTAAATCAGAGACAGTCTATGTAAGCTAATTCTGTTGGCTAAGCTTTCAAAACATGTTCCAACACTGAATACTTCTCGCCCTCTCCGCTGTGATCCACCTTGGCCCCAGACAATATCATCTTCCTCCAGGATTACTGCAATTGTCTCCTACATGTCTATTGGCTTCCAACTTTGCCCTAGATCTCATCTACATGTTAGACTGATCCTTTTAAAAGGTACATCAGCTTGCTTCTTAGATATTGCCACTCCTCAGACATAATTTCTATAATAGCTTCTCATTTTACTCAGAGTAAAACCCAAAGACTTACTATCACTATTTTACAAAATTTTACCCACCCCCTCTATAAAGTCTGCCTCATCTCCTTTTGCTCTTCCCTCACTCCACTCACAGCTACATGACTTTTCCTCAGATGTCCTAGGCATGTTCAGGGCCTTGATCCATGTTCTTTCCTTCTCCGAAATTCTCTTCCACTGATTACACACGGTTTGCTTGCAAAGTTCTTTGGATCTCTGTTCAAATGTGACCTTATCAAAGAAGTCTTACCTAACTGCTACATATAAAATAACATTTTTATAGCTCTCACTTTCCTGACCATAGTCATTTTCTATTCCCCTTACACTTCTGTGTTTCTCTTCAGTTTTCTTATTAATGTTGGATATAGTCTATATTTACTATTAAATATGTGTTTACTTATATCAGTACTTTCATGAGAATGCAATCACTGGTGTTTTCTGTGCATTACTGTATAGTGTACAGTACTTCATTGTTAGAATTGTGCCTTGGACTAGCAGACACTGATTAAATACTTGTAGAATTCATTAATTTTATAAAAATGTTGACATCGATTCCTGGGATTTTAACAGCTTTGTTTTCTGTATAATAGATATACTTCTAAAGTAATTAAACATACTGCATTCATTCAGATGATTTCTGCCCCATATAGTTAACAGAATTGTATAAATACTTGGTTATTATATTTTGTAACTTCTAGTACAAATAGTAATTTAACCCATTAATATAAACAGAAGAGAAGATAGGTCTTCAAGTACATTTTTTCTCTCTTTCAAATAAAATATAGGAAGAACAACAAAAACAAAAATATGGCTAATGGTCAGATTAATCATATTACCACAAGAGGGCATAAATTCATTCATCAAAATCTATTTAGAACAGTGCTGATATAATTGGAGGAAAATGAAACACACCAAACAAAACATCAACAAGAAAATCATCAACTCCACTCCCACAACCCCTAAGGAATTTCTTTGAACATATGAAAAATAAATATTTCTGCCTATTTTCAATCCTATCAGGTGCCTAAGAATTTCAGTGACTTAGCATGCACTGTCTTAATTTCCGAGTTTTAGTGTGAAGCATAATACAGATGGATCTTTATTGGAGAAAATGTCTTAAAGAGTGTTTTTGACTTTTCAACAAAGTTCTTACTGGTAAACAGTTCTACGTAAGACAGTGACTAAATTAGAGGTTGAGGGCAGCTGGAAAGAGAGAGCAATGACCTTCAGGTAGGGTGGCTGAGAAGATGGCTGTAGTTTGGATAGAAAAGGGAGAAGATGAAGGGCAGGATGTGATCAAAGAAAATCCCACATTGTGCAATATGAAATGTGAAATTTTATGTTAATATAATCAATTGGACAAATTAAAATGAGTGCTGGCACTTGAGCTAGGCTATAATCCTCCACTTCTACTTGTTTGTTTCAGTGAAATATGCTAGACCACGAGAGCCATGTGTTGTTTGTGCTTTGGTGAGAAGACAGTAAGTGTGATGTTCGGCCTGAGGGGAGACACAACAGAGGAGAACATAAGGTCCAGTGGGTGAGATACAGAACGGAGAGACCAGCGGCAGAAGGCAAGTCGAGTAGTCGGGGAAAGGGCGAAAAAGAGACTCTCAGAGATGCTGGGAAGGGACTGGTTTACCTTACAGTGTATGTGGTAGGGGAAGAGTGAATTTATTTGGGGTGAAAAAAGATATTTAGAGCATTTGGAAACTCCAAAGTAGCAAAATATTGGTTTATGTAGAAGGCGATCTTTTACATCCAATTATCTAGTTATTTCAAATTTGGGTCTTGAAAAAAATAAGAAACAACAAAAAGATTGTATTAGTTTATTCACTTATGAAACTTCTTTCACTGAAATGTGCAGTAATTATTGTTAAGCTCTTGGCTTTTCTTTAATTTCTGGACACTCCTTCTTCTTAATGAATTAATTACACAGCTCAATATTTTTCAGTTTTGACCTGACTTCAGGAGTCTCTGAGTTAATTTTTATGCTTAAGCAATGCACACGTATTAACCCTTACAGTAAATATATTTTCCTCCTTTCTTTTCTTTTGTTACAATGTTTATGTTTGTATCAATGAACTTACTGCATGAATTGCTTTTGACGTAAACATCCTCAAATCCTTTTTTTAAAGAAGTTTCATAAAATAAATAATTTCAAAATAACTCAGGTCAGAAACTTGTCACTTGATGGACAATCCAGAAAGAACTCTAACCTACATGCTTATCCTAGTTGGAGTATTGACAGAAGTTTCCATAGGCGATATACCCCTGCAAGTGTTGACTCTAGATTTGATAGTTTATTGAGAAATGAGATGGTTTCCCTAAAAGAAATCCTAAATTTGCCAAGAAAACACGTGCACTTTCTGTTAGCTAAATTGAAGAGCATCAAGTGAATGGTTTCAAAATGAGTGAGCTGCACAATCTCTGCCAAAAGTCTTTTCACCCTGTATTTTAATGGCCAGATTTCTTGTCCTTCCCTCAAATACACCGAGGTTGCCTGAGCGCAAGTTTTCTACCTTATTTTTCATTTATTCTTTTTTCACCTCCCCAAATTTGGAACAGAACATCTGCTCAATATTGAATGTGTAAAGGAAAATAGTCAAGAGCAACACATTAAATTGGATATATCCTAAATTCAAGGATTATGAGTTTCCAGGAAGATGGGCTGATGACTTAAAAGTTTTTGATTATATGGAAACTCTCACAATAGTGGAAGCTTTCATTAGGTTGGGGTAATTTGCCTCCGGAAATGGCTGAAGAGAAATGCTTTGGGGCTTCCTTCAATAATTTAATATCCAGGTCATTTCTGTCAGTATTCTCAGCAGGTAACGTTGATAGATCTTTTCTGCTCTGAAGGATCTAAATCTAAAAGAACTTACTCACAAAAAAAGGGAGGCTGCTTCTCAAATCTCAAATGAAAGAAAATATTTTCCCTTTTCTCATTTGTTTTTTATTTTGCTCCAGTCATTTTAATTTTCTTAGTAAAGCCACATTATTTTATTCAGGAAAGAAATGAATGTCCGGTTTATATCACACATGCTGAAGAAAATAGATATATAAAGGAAAATCTACCGGCAAAGGCCATTTCCGCTTTACTACACCTCTTAGTCCCCTCTCAAATAGTTTTCTGCTTTAAAGGAGTGGTTTAGAAATTTCTTTTTTTCTTTCTTTTTTTTTTTTGGTGTATGTGGGGCTGGATTTTTGTCAGAGAAAATTGGATAGTTTTAATTTCTTAACCATCTGTTAATTGTTCACGATAATATAATTTTAATACCCACATATGTTAGTCACTATTTAGGAGAAATATTCATTTTTTAACGTGCAAATAGAATCTTATGTCATTTGAAATTCAAATGGATATATATTTTTTCCTTTAAAATAATTTTTAGTCTAAGTGGACATTTTTGTTTGTTCTTCATTTATTACTATGTATTATTCTCCTGTTGAAAGCATTGATTTCTAAGAGAGATGATTTTGTGACTAAAACACAGTGATCATAAATTGTCATCTCACATTTTATACGATAATTGAATAACGGTTTTCTCTCAAAAGCATGATTTCAGTCCAGAGAAAGGAAATTAAATGGCATCTTTAAAAGAAAGCCTCAATGTTAACTGAAACCACACAGCAAATAGGATTTAACAAACAATTTCCAGTGTTTTATATACATAATTAGGAGCATGTTTTGCTTTTTGTAATATATTTATCTTCTTTCCTCATGTTTCCTAAACTAATGCCTACGTCTATACTTTTAAAAAATAATAATTATTGTACAAAAGGACACTTCTCCAATGAAATCTCCTAGGTTTTTCTCCGTTCTCAGTTTCATTTCCTGTTAATTCAATAGAATTCCCTGAAATGAAAAAGAGACTTTTCACACATCACTACCATTAGTGTATACACTGGAGTACACACGAGCGCACAAAAAATCATCTATGCAGGACTGTAAGAGCGAAAGGTAAATAACTTAAGTATTCCACAACTGAAAAATGAGTAATTAAATTCTGATAGAGCATTTTTATGAGGTACAAGTAATAATTTAAAAGATATGTATATATTTATATATGTACATGTGCAAAGATTTCCAAGATTCGTTCCTGAGTAGAGCCAAATCAGGTAGTAGAGCATTATATAAATTATGATGTCATGAATATAAAGCACACACATACTCATAGTCATACACACACCAGTCCTCTTTTTTCTATTGATATTTATATTTATGTCAAAAATTACAATGATTATCTCTGGAGAAGGGATATGCCAATGGTGGTAAATGCGGACTTTTGCTTCATATGCATTTTTAATAATATTATTGAATTAACATATTTTTAAGTAAACTGAAAACTTGAATTTAAGGTAATGTAAGATGTGATGTTGTATTCCTTCCTCATTTCATTCCCAGGCATTTTTCCCTTAATTCCTAGGTATTTTAATTCTAATTGTTAGAGGATTTCCTTGAATTGTGCTAAAATACTATATATTTCCTTCTTGTTAAACTTCTAGAGAAAACGTTGTTAATACACTAAATAGTATTCATTTTTGCAGTCTAATTTTCATGTTTCACAAAAAATTAGTCTATATTTTATTTACATTCAACTATAGAAACATAGACATTTAAAAAATCAGGTTAGCGCACTGCAGATTCGAACGGCACGTTGGATAACATAAGAATAAACACTTCTGAAATATTTAGATAGATATCTTTCCAAATACATTTTGTATCATCCCCAGAAAAATTGAATGGCTCTTGCACATCGTTATGTTCCATGCTTTAGAAATCCCATTTTGATAATAATTATTGGTTAAATTAATCTTTCAAGGATTAATTTTATTTTATGATTAAAGAGACTACAACGTTTTGAATTCTGTGAACTTCCTTCTCTCTGCTGGATCACACTTCATGCCATAACGTGTGCTATTTTTACCTCTAAATCTCAAATAATTTCAAATAGGTTTAGCTGTTTTACGCATCTGTGACAGGTACAGGGCCAAAGAAAGTCTCTGAGTGTGGTAAGAATAATGCATATAATTGTGGGGACATGCATTTCTGTGGGAACCTATGGATTTCCCTGTTTACATAATTACTTTTTAAATGGTGAACGTGTATTCGCTTCCTCAATCAAACCCTCAGAAATATCTGGATCTTGTCACCATCCTCAATAAACAATCATCTCTTTATCTGTGCCCAAACCAAAAAGTGTGAGGGATGCTTTCAGAGACTCAGCGTAAAATGTATCCTTAAACTTAAGTACCTTTCGAGTAAAAAAGATGTTAGATTATTTCACTAACCTTTCATCAAAAAAAAACTTGATAAAGCTTCCTTCTTAAGTGTGCACAGTCAATAATTGATAAATTATATTTTCCAATTCATTAGAATATTATGAGATGGAGTATAAAAGCCTACAGAATCACAATTGCTCTTGAAAATCTCTTCGTCATCTGTGCAGTGCACTGTGCCTTCTGAACCAGAATCACGTGTCAGTGTGATAAGCAGTTCACAACAAGAGACATAAACAAGTTTTCCAACCGTCTTCCCACTCTTGGGTCTATGTTCACAGAAAGGAATGGACTTGAGTGTATTAGAATCCATAAAGATTAAATATGCATATGATGTGACTTCACTGTGCCATTTTGCTCTTGAAAATACGAGCTGAAAATTTTATTCACTCATGTGTGCATATAATTTAATGTCTAAAATCCTCAACATTCAAATTTGGGCATGAGGAATTGGTGCTACATTTTTAAAGTCTTGTGGCAGATTTAGATAGTTGTGGACACTGTATGGATTTCATTTATTCTTTCCATTCTCTTTAGTGTCAGAATGCAAATTTATTCAATGTGAGAATGTGTACAGCCAAAAGACTACATTATTTAGTCCTCCTCGGGGTGGTGTGGCCAGTTTGAATAATGGTAAATATATCAAAATGTTGTGTAAATTTTTTCTTAGTAAGTTCCCTTTAAAAAGAGGAGATAAATTTTCTCTTCATCCTGCTGCCTGGAAGATGCATATGATGTCTGGAGTTCTAGCAATTGCTTTATACCAGGAGGGAAAATGTCATATTTTAAGGATGTCAAAGCAGGGAGTTGGAAGAAACCTGATTTATGATGACTTTATGGAGTTGCCATGCCAGGTCTAAACAGACACTTATTTGTTATTTTGGATTTTTTGATAGACGTAGGCTAATATAGTTTAACACAAATTGATTTCAACACATTTTTATATATGTTTATTGGAAGTCTACCTGTAGTCGTTCAAGTCTTTTTGAAGTCATATGTGCCTATTGAATGAGTTTTTAAATTTTTCATTGAAACTTATATCATATAACAAAAAATGATCCCAAAGCCATTCTTAATTTTTTACTTAGAATTCTTTGATGGAGGCATACCTGGGAGATATCATAGGCGTGGTTCCAGACCATTGCAATAAAGTGAATATCATGATAAAGCCAGTCACATAAATGTTTTTGTTTCTCAGTCCATATTAGAGGTATACATATACTATAATGTAGTCTATTAAGTGTACAATAGCATTATATCTATTAATAAAAAATATACATATGTTAATTTTAAAATACTTTATTGCTAAGGCATGCTAACAATTATCCGAGCCTTCACTGAGAATAGTACTCTTTTTGCAGGTGGAGGGTGTTGCCTTGATGTAAATGACTTCGCTCTGGATTAGGCTTTGGCTTAAGGGAATGACCTGGCTGGTTTGATCTTCTATCCAGACCACTAACACTTTCTCCACATCAGCAGTAAGGCTGTTTCGCTTTCTTATGATTCGTGTGTTCACTAGAGTAGAACTTTTTCAATTTTCTTCAAGAACAATTTTTTTACATTCATTATTTGGCTGACTGTTTTGTGCAAGAAGCCTATCTTCGAGCATGTTTCAGCTTTGGCATGCCTTCCTCACTAAGCTTCATCACGTCTCGCTTTTGATTTACAGTGAGAGACCTGCGACTCTTTCACTTCGACACTTAGAGGTCATCGTAGGGTTATAAATTGGCCTAATTTCAATATTATTGTGCTTCGGAGAATAGTACGGAGGCCCAAGGAGAGGGATAGAGATGGGGAATGGCCAGTCGGTGGAGCAGTCAGAACACATTTATCGATTCAGTTCACCATCTCATAGGAGTGCTGTTCGCATACGTACACCGCATGACGTTTGTACCAGGATGATGTTGCATGACGTGCGTTTCTCAGAACACATTCCCATTGTTAAGCAACACTTGACTGTACTTCCGTCATTTCGGTATAGTTGCTGTTTTCATTCTACATACTGTTTGTTTTGTTTCGTCTTTATATAGGATATAGATAAGGTCTAGCTTTCATCTAATCTGTTTTTTTTGCACTAACCTCTTTATTCTCCTTGCTTCACTCCAGCTTTTCTCAGGCCTTCTGACATCTTATGTTCCTTGTCCCCTTTGCACTGCTTTGCACGTGATTTTGCCTTTTACCTACTAGTCAGTCACCCTTCAGATCTCAGCTCTAAGTTTACTCCACTCACTGGGTCAGATCCCCTGTAAACATAGTCTCTGCAAACCATATACCTTTCTTCACAGAACTTGGCACAGTTGTAATTTTTTTGTTAAGCAGTATAATTAAATGTTTAATGTAGTTCTCTCCAACTAGATTTTAAACTCTATCAAAAGTAGGATCTGTGTGTTTTTCCTCACCTTTTTGTTCCTCGTGTCCAGTACAGTTTACGTTCCATAGTGGGCACTCAGTAAATAAAGGGAATCATCTTACCCTAATAGGTAAACCTGATTAATTATATGAATTTGGGCCAGCAAAGAGAGAGGTGCATGTTAAGTGTAATATATCTGCACTCTAAGAGTAAAAGTCAGGAAGTGAAGTTACCTGCCTTGGCATTTTCAGCTAAAAAAAAAATAAATAAAAACCTGTTAAGTCATACTTCACACTGGGAACTGAGGATTTTTAGTAGATTTTGTAAAAGTAATATTAAATTGTGAATTGACTTGTGAAAATAGCAAATTTAAAATCTGAAGATGAAAGAAGAGACAGTGATGGACAAGTGAAATAATTTAGAATATAAATATAATAAAAACTTAAGAGGAAAAATAAACTAAATTTAAGGAAAATTTTAGACACTTTTTCTGGTCTGGCCACCTCCAATCTCACTCCAATTTATTTTAGAAATTACTACCAGAGTTATCCTGCTGAAGAACAGGCCTGATCATTTCACATCATTGAGAAATCTTTTAGAGGCTCTCCAGAGAGTACAGCAGATACAGTGCTGCTTATTGTTGACTAAATTCACAAAATGAAGAACTACAATTTTTTATCACTTATTCTGGATGGATTTTATCATTAAACATTTGGGGAAAAGTGGATTTTCTAATTTACAATTTCAAATAAATCACAGATTGTGGCAATCATTATGGATATTAAAATAATTTGAATGAATCCAGGTAACAATACTTCAATGCCTATCATCCCACAGAAACTGTCAATTTGATTCTTTAATGCACTATGTCATAGTTTTCAGGGGTTCAAATCGCACACAACAAACTAATTTTCTTTGCTATGTTACAGGACACTCTAAGTACCAAGAAAGATTGCAGAGAGTAAACCAATTTAACTGTCCAGAACAATATAATAGGTTTGTTTTTCCATTATAGTTTGGGAATAAACTTAATGACTTATTCTTTTAATTGTTAAAAGCAATTTGTTCAAACTGCACACTACTTAACTGGCAACAGCAACAATCACACAAACTGACTGTTGCTGATGAAGCAAAAGTAAGGATGGACATTTTGTAGGTATTCAGTAAGCACTTGTTGATTGAGAGTTCCACTGTTTAGTCTGATTGTCTAGTCATTTATATATATATATATATATATATATAAAAAATATATATACTGATGGACATTCTCAGCAAATTTCTGGGTGGCAATAATGAGAACTCATTAGGTATGATTAATGGCCTAATTTTTTAAAATCTAATTATCGTCTTCTGGAGCAGATTTCTGGGAACAACCCTTAGGGAAAATCCTTACTGACACAATACCCAAACTTTCTGTTTTCCAGCAATGTCTTTTGTATTAAAATTAATTCCTGTTAGTATAACTGTAATTGTAAAATAGACCTTGACAAGAAAGGCATAGTGATAATTATATCATTTTTCAGAGTTTAGAAAATAGAAAGCATAATTTTATACTATAAAATTATTTAAAATTTCAGTCTTCCTTTAGTTCTGAATTAATGTGACAAAAGCTTACCAATGAACCAAAGAAAACCTATTTTCTAGGTAATGAAAACCGAATCAAATAAGAAAATAATACAAACAACACATTTATTTAAAAAAATAAACAGAAAATGCTGTTTGGTACATTTTCTCATGAAGCATAGATAAATGGTTGTAAAAAACTATTATATGTCAAATATGGATTACAAATGAATTTTTAATTAAGAGAATTAATAGATGTTCAACACAGATGCTTAGAGTGCAGTTCACTATATTTGACTTCTTGGTATTAATGATATAAAATGATCTTCATCAAAAAAACTTTTGATTCTTTTTTTCATTCGTTCAACCACACTAATGCTTTTTCATCATTATTCCGTAGTTGTTTTGTAATCTCAGGCAAGTCGATTTTTTATTAGAGGACTGATTTTTATAGAAGAAAATGACATCAATGTCTTTAAGTTTTTTGTTTTTAGATTCCTGCAAGAAACTGCTTGTTGTGGTCTCAAAACTCATGGGACCATCTGTGCAAAGGAAAGGACACATCATTACCCTGAATGGAAGCGACAGTGCAAATTTTAGAAGTGCATTGAGAAGTAATCAGTGGGAACTGATTTCCCCCGTCTTTCAACCAATAAGGGGTGAAGGATTGAAAGAAAATTTTTCAAACAGTTGACAACAATGCTGTTATTTCAATATGGCTTCGAGGGTGTACACAAAATGGCAAACGTCCTCTCTACACAGCAATATTCTGTCCTAATACGTTCCTCGCTGCAATGCTCCTCTGTTCAATTTCCTTTTGTCTGCATATTTTGAAATGATGTGTAATTCTGGCCAGAGATACCTCCAGTTTCCATACTTTCACATACCCATACGATAAAGCAATTTATAATTTACTAGCTTAATTGCAGAATATTAATCTTCTTGGTCTCACATCTAGGAATAGTTTATTTCATAGTGAAATAACATGAGTTTGGAGTTTGTTTTTCATTGGCTTCTCATTTAGTCCTTTTGATCTATTTATTTTATCTTCTTGGTAATTTCTGAGTAAAGCGATTTAAGGCTGTGGCTTTTTTTTTTTTTTTTTGCCCCCAAGGCTCTGCCCATGGCTGTCAGACTGGAGGCAGATGATTTCCACGCAGGCCATATCAGTGATCACTTGTGCTCCAAAATTGAGGGATTTGCTGTCTGAGACGGTCAGGTTGCTGTAAATTAGATCTGGCCTCAAGAAGTCATAATGATGAATCTGAACGGAGAAAAAGCGAATTGACATGCCTCCAAATAAAGGTTTTCCTTCCAAGCTGAAGGAGCTGTCAGGAAAGAAAAACAAAGGACAAACAATCAGTTTAAACAGTAAGTACAATTTAACAAACACACATGAAAATTATCATGAATAAGGCAATCATTTGCTAAAATAATAGTACACATAATTTTACATTATTTGAATTATCAAGTACTTTGTTTTAAATGTCTAAACATATTCTAAACAGATATCTCCTTGAAATTTCATATATAAAATTATTTTATAACATAGACATCAAAATTTAGTCATATAGTAGTACGCTTATATTTAAATTAAGGGATCTCCTCTTATCCCTAACAGTTTTTTGAACTTCAGATAAATTTGCTCATATGTGAATGTGTCAACTTCTCGAGATATTTCTTAAATTTGCCGACAATAAATGTTTTTATAATGCTCGAGAAATAGTTATGAATTTCTTTTTCGTTAAGGTAGAGGCTTCATTTGAGACCAAAACCAAGAAAAGTATTTTCAAAACGTTTTGTAATATAAGAAAAATGAAATCTTTCATTATAATCTATACCATTTTATACATATTATCAGGATTCTCAAAAAATAGACTTTCCCTGATGCAGCAGAGCTGCCAAAGAACTAATCTACCTTTTCTCCATGAATATCTGCAATACTTTTAAATTAGCATCACAAAACAATTTATATCCATATCTCTAATTAATGAATATATTTTTTGGAAAACAAAAAGAAATGAAGCCTAGCCATAATGCCCACCTTGCCCACTCACCATCAAATATGTTGAGCACCACTTACTGTGGAGTGTGTCTAACAGTCTGTTTAAGTTAGGAAGTAATAGAGAATATGTATGCTTATAATGACTTAAAACACTGGGCTCAGAATGTTATGAAAATAAACATGGTACCATAATTAATTGATTAATAAATTATTAGAAAAATCAGAGACAAAGTAATGCCTTTAAGTATATTTTTTATCCTTAAAAATTCATCTGAGAATCCTGTTTTAATCTTTTCATTTGCAGATAGGCAAGCCCCAAAGAACATACTGCTTTCTCCAGTGTAGACACACAGACATACAGAAGGCAGGGTAACATTTAGTCCTCTGTGACAAAACTATTAGTTATTATTCTATTAGATTAATAAGTATAATTTTAATTATATTACCCAACTACTACTACAATGTCCTAGTACTAAATAATTTAAATAAACAGTCAAAAAGAAAAATAAGTAAGGAAGTCTCTCTCCCAACTCCAAGATTAAAACTAGAAAAATCACCAAACACAATAAGTCAACGTGGAGGTCAAGGTTTTGTTCTGTCTCGTCATTTCGTAACACATCAAAGCTGTTCTATGAAAGATAAAGAAGTGGTAGAAGACACTGTTTCATCACGGAGTTGCTTAAGAAGATACAAGAGCATACATGGACAGAGAAGTGAAGAAAGCTGGACAGCCCTGAGATTCCTGTAATCCCGTTAGCATTGCTCGTGTCTGCCTATTTATGCCATTTTGTGCTATCTAGAAATATAATATATGCCTCCATGTATGTAAAGGAAACTAACATTCCAGTTGTTACTAATGTATCAACAATAGTCATATAATAATTAACATTTTGGTCTTACTATTAAATAAAAACAATACAAAAAACATACAAAGATGACTTTCTACAAATATGTGAGTGCATAATTCATATATTTGGAACAAAGATAATTAAATATATCAATTATATGTTTATGGCTCTGCAATATGGGAGTCTTTAGCAACCTTTACAATGTTATAGTTTATTAAAACTGTTAAATCAACCTATCATTTATTCATTTACTTATTCGAAAACATTTATGCATCACTAACTGTATACCAGATACTGTTCCAGGAACTGTGAATACAAAAAGCTAATCTCCTGCCATCCACAGAAATTAGTGCTCAAAGGTAAAAAGGCACACAGACATTCACAGTAAAAGATTTGTGCCATAATATGGGTAAATATGAAAGAAAGAATGAACATAGGAGTAGTAAGCCTACAGAAGATAACATTTGAATTGAGACTTAAGGGATGGGTTGGAATTGTCAAAAATAATAAACTGCTACTAGTTATGAAATAGGGTATTTCAAACGGAGGGACCAGCGTGGGCAAAGGCACAGAAGTAAGGGAGGAGCTGGAACCTTCAATATTGTGTCGCATAAAATTTAAAGGAGAAAAGACAAAAGTTTACCAAGTGCTTGGCAAAGGACAAGATATCCTTTTACGCTACATAAAAAAATAGATTTTTATGCGAGTGGTGATGGGAAATGTTGAAGCATTCTGATGAGGAGCGAGGCTAGAGGAAGTGTGGAAAGTACGATGGAGAGGAGAGGGAAGTGCACACGGCCGATACTGTCAGTGAAGAAACAGCAACGCCATCTGAAAGCAATAACTAATAACTGCAGTTACAGGTACTTTCTTAATCGAAAATCGAAGAAAGCAGAACAACTGATTTCTTGTTACTAAATTAAGAGAAAAGTTTATTCGATCATCATCTATTCAAGATAACTGCAAATATTATTATGAAGTTTTTCCTGTTCCACCCATGTTTTTTAGGTATCTTATGGAAATTGATATTCACCTCTCAGCCTTCAGGGGCTATACATAAAAAGCAGGAAATAAAATCGTCTAACCAGTAGAAGTCGATGTCTGCTGATTGGATTCTAAGACTGACTATTAAAGGAATGCATTGAAGTCTCACTGAGTTTTGGAGATTCGTTACAGACAGCCAGGCCTCTTTCCGGATAGTATCAGATACCATATTTGATCAGTGAATATCAGGTCCACTAAAGAAATGCCCCAAATAACTCTTCATGTATAATCTGCCGTTTCAATAACTTCATGGTCTTCCTTTATTATAGGTTTTAAAACACATTTTTTAAACCTTCACATTTTTTTTATTTTTTTGTATATTTGCTTCAAACATGGAGACATAAGACACCATCACTGTTATAAAAGTTAAATAAATTTACTGAGCATTGAAATAATAAAAAATTAAATTTCGTACATCAAGATCTTGTATAACCAAAAATGTATTGAAGTGCCCTACGTGAAAATGCTTTCTGACCCATTCTTCAGATAAAAGGGGTTAATTGCTATATTCTGTTCAAAAGGCTTTGCTTACCCAGGGAATGTGGAACCACACCTGAGGGGAGTCACTGAGCCCTAGTACTCTTGCCATTGTCCCATCAGGCTTCACTTCCAAAACACAGATTCAAAGATAAAACTATTAAAATATTAAGACAGCAAATGTAGTGCATTAAACTCCAAGTCTAGGTGGATGTGGGTGTGGAGAGGTTCCTTCTGAGCATGAGCCCTGGGCAAATGCACTGGTCACATGCCCAAGAAGCTGACTCTGCAAGTCTGTCCCAAATAGACTATTTCATTTGTCCCACTGCAAACCCTTACACTGAAATCCAAAATAACACCAACCACATGTTCAGGATAACTCAGAGCTGTGCTTTATTGTGTCAAAAGTAACTACAGAAGAATAATGTGCATAAAAGATAAGCAGTAACATAAAGAATGAGGTGCCCTCCTGCTGCCTGGAGGAAAAGAACACATTTCTGAGGACAAAGGATCACAGAGAAAAATCTTCACAAACAGGCCTTGCTGTGTTTCCTTTACTTTATTACCATTAGATCATACTTCTTTAATCCAATCATACTTCATAACTATCATAGCTATCATAACATAAAATCTAGCCCAGATTTACCCATTTCTTCAGGCTTCATTTCCTTATGAGTGCTCCCATATCACCTAAAACTTATATTAAACAAATTTGTATGCTTTTCTCTTATGAATCTGTCTTTTGTCTTAGGAGCCTCAGCCATGAACCTAGAGAAGGGGAGAGAAAAGATATTTTTCCTACCCTGTGATATGCCCATGTAGAATATTATCAGTTTGCAAAAGGATGCTTTTCAATTATTTTGCCAATTAATTTAATTCAGTTGAAATCAGTTTGGTAACACAAATTTTAATAATGATAGAAATTATGTTTTATGAAGGATGCCATTAAGGTTACTATGATGTGGTAACTTTTTCAGATATTAATAATATCCTTATAATTAATTCAATATGTATATTATAAAAATATTAAAAAGTACATCTTAGGAGCCTAGGTCAAACCTGATTTGGAATATTTTGTCAACCTTTTGAAAAAATTTCATTATTGTTCTATAAATTGTGGGATTAAATATAAAAGTCAAATCCTCCCATAGAAAAGAAATAAATGATGAGATGAAAAAGTCATCTTATTTTCCTCCCTTTAGATTCCATGTTGAAAATATTACCTTGAAGAATGCTTTCCAGAAATCCTTTTCTACTGCTTACTGTGGGCACAAATAAACCATTATCTAGTCAAAACCAAAAACTTCTTATGATTAAGTATAAATTCCAATCAAGTACACAATACTCCTTCTGCAGGATATATGCAGTATTAATTAAACCATTCATTACTTATTTGTTTGTATGCTTAAATTATGTACAATCCTGTAGTATTTCCTTAGTCATGGGCTAATGCTGAACTTTTTATATGAATTTATTAACTAGCAAATGCTGACAAATTTTAAATACAGTGCCTAATATGATGTGAAGGTTTTGAAGTCTGGAGTATAAAATTATGTTCCATGCCACAGTAGTTCTAAGAGTCTGTACAAGATAGTTTTTGAAATTCAGTTTTCTCATTTGTTAAAAAAAATGGTATAGACCTTAATATCTATTTCCCAAAGTTGATGAAGAAAGTAAATAAGAGCATAGGTAAAATAAATTTGCAATGTTCATATATTTCTTCTTTACAAAGAGATAGAAATATTGAATAAATATAAAATTTTTGTAAATAATTCTATAGAAGTGCAGAACAAGCTACCTGAGAACTTGACTTAAGAAAAAAAATTCCTAAGGCTACCTGGCACACCTTGATAGGAGAGCTGTCCGACATCCTGTGTGCAATCTCCCACCACTGAAGGAGACCATGGGAGCAGAATTGCCCAGGAATAAAACCAGAATCAAAATAACCATCTTAGCCTCTTCCTTTGCTGTTATTAACAATATCAGCATGTGCTGTTTTTGCAACCAAAGAGTTATAAATACTTCTCAATATTTAATTATTTTAGGGTAATATGAGTGTATACTATAAAAAGTATAAATACTATAGGAACCAATTTAGAAACAGTCACCAGGATACTGTGCCCTTTTCCATGAACACAGAACAGCACACTAAATAAGGACACCTACGTCATCATCAGAGGAAGTGGGGCATTCAGCAGTATAAAACACAGGTGTTTACTCTGGCTCCCTCGATCGATCCTCACTAGTGGTAATCAGAGGACCGGTTTTTGTGTGTTTTTTGTTTTGTTTCGTTTTTCTGAAAAGCTTCTGCTTTCAGAATGTTTTTATCAACCTATAAGCTAAGCAGAAATTTTACTCATGCTAATGATAAGTAAAAATGTTTTCGAAAACCTCTTCTTCCTAAATCCCTATTTTCCTGCCCCTCCTTTTAATTTCCTTTTTTATTCACTGGTGTGCTGCTAAGAGAAACAGTTGCAGCCAAATTGCAGAGTGCAGTGAAATGAATGGCTGTGATATTTATCCCTCCTTCTGGCAAAACTTCTTTGTGTAACTGCATTAAACCCTGCAAAATCTGATGTTAACATTAGCATATTCTACAGAGTTCCATTGGAAATGAGGCATGCTAGAAGAATGGAATTATTTTTTCATGGTGGAATGACGGTACCTTCAATTCAGAACAAAATTAAAATGCTAACGTTGCTCCCTCTTCCTTGTTTAAACATTTATGTCAAACAACATTTGTTTCTGCTTTTAATTTATTACACGAAACAAGTGATAACAACACTTCTCCCTCTAATATCCACCGATGTTTTTCAACCATTAAATGTGTTAGACAAGCAATCAAATGCTGCTTCATCTTTATGAAATGACATTTTTTTTTTCTTCTGGCTTTTAAATAAATGACAGGTTGCCTTCCGTGAATCAGCAAGCTGGATTTTATGGGTTGTGATTTTATTAACTTAATATAAGCAGATTAACTAGTTGTCCCTCCTCAAGCACAGGCAGAGTTAGAAGTCAAAAACAGTTTTGTCAGCCACAACTGATCTGTTGAATAAAGTTATATTGTAAATTGGAAAAGGAATCAGGGATTTTCTTGTATTATGAAGGCCACTAAAGCTACTGAACTTGGAAAAAACATCTAGTTGTCTATGTTGGAAAGCATCTCTATTCTCCATTTCCTTTTTTTAAAATTTTGCACTCAAAAGAAATTAGAAACAAAGCAAAATAAAATAAACTCTATTTAAATTTTATTTTTATTCTTTCAAAATGCTTTGCTCTTTAGTCAACCATGACTGAATAATGTAAGATTAAGTGAGGAAAAATGCCTTGCTTCAGTTACAATACAGTGATATTTCTGGAAAGTCCTTGTAAAATGCAGCATGAATAATGTGTATTAAAATGACTCTGTTTTACTTGAGGAGAGTAAGATATGCTACAGGTTTAATTGGTAGGTGTCTAGGATGTTTTTTACTTAACCTGAGAATGAGTCAATGACTTACCACCTGTCAATGCTGCCATCGTTATGAACTAGAAAATGTGATTATATGTGTACAGCCCCATTGCCAATACTAAACAATACAAAACAGATTACCTCTGTAAATGAGACAAATAACTGAACAATACACATTTACTGCCATTAAACTTGAAATAAATCAAACGTTCTGATTATTTTAACATTTTCCAGGATACTTCTCAAATACAATCTAATAACATATCACTTTAACACCAAAAAGGTAAACTACACTATCAAATGGCCACTATCATATTATCTTCAGAATTAAATAGTTTCAGTAATGGTGAAACCAAAACTGGTTTCATTGTTTGGCTCTCAATGTACTTTGGTTCAGGTGGGGTCTAATAAACTGTGCTTTGATATTTTCTGTTTTACTTCCATGAACAATATACAAACAAGCAACACCTATGATTTATACATTTTCGATTTTGCATTATCAATGAACTCTAATTTTAATCGATCCCCAGAATTCAGTGTGCTTCTTGATATAACAGATTCAGTAGAACATAAACTGAATTTGCATTGTACTATGTATCAGTCAGAAGACCTGATTTTCAGTACTGGTTTTTTCACTTTCTAATTGTGTCACTAGTTTAGATATTAAACTTTTCCTGTTCTCAGATTCTCATCTGTTAAAATGAGATTCAGGTAAAAATACGTATACGTAGACAAGTGCTGCATAATAAATCATGTTTTAAGTCTAAAATAAAATATCTAAAATAAAATACAATAGCAATTTTAAATGGTATTACTTTGAAAATAAATGCTTAATATTGCAATAATAAGTGTGTTTAAGTTACTATAGCCTGGTAGCACAGCTTAAAGTCTGGTAAACTGATATCTCCCAGTTTGTTCTTTTTACTTAAGATTGCTTTGGCTATACGAGGTCTTTTCGGTTTCATACAAAGCGTAGAATTATTTTTCTAGCTCTGTAAAGAATGATGATTGAACTTTAATAGGAATTGCATTAATTC